>JAEOAE010004205.1:0-35079 GCA_036365155.1 Meriones psammophilus
TCAAGTTGGGCTAATGGTTGGACTTTGCCTCAATCTTTGGTCCCTCTATTCCTGCACTTCTTGAACGCAGGGTAATTTTTGGATCAAAGGTTTTGTTGATGGGTTGTTTTCCCCTCATTTCACTATTCCTGCCTGGCTAGGAGGTGGTCACTTCAGGCTTCCTGTCTCCCACTGTTAGTAGTCTCAGCTAGAACACAGCCATATCCTCCCAGGAGCCTAAACTGTCACTGGCCTCCATCTTGACAAAGAGATGACTCCCTTTGTTTTCCTTTCTTGTTCGAAGCCCTAGAGCCTCCCACCACATTGTCCCCACATCTGATCCCCACTTTTTTTTCCTGTCACAGTTACATCTCCTGTCCAGTTCCCCCTTTTCATCTAATTCTGCTGTCTAATCTATTTCCCCTTCTTTGTGACATTCCAGTAACCTCCCTTGGGCCCTCTTTCTTACTTAGCTTCATTGTGTCTGTGGATTGTGGTATGTTTATCCTATACTATAGGACTAATATCTGATTATAAGCAAGTATATACCATGTGTCTCTTTCTGCTTCTAGGTTACTTCACTCAGGATGATTTTTTCTAGTCCCCACCATTTGCCTGCAAATTTGATGATTTCCTTGTTTTTAATAGCTGGGTAAATTTCCATTGTGTAAATGTAGCATAATTTCTTTTATTCTTTTGTTCAGGGTATCTAAGTTGTTTCCAGTTTCTGGTTATTAAAAATATAGCCACTATGAACATAGCTGAGCAAATGTCCTTGTTGAATGGTAGAGAATCTTTTGGATAAATGTTCAGGAATAGTATATCAGGGTCTTGAGGTAGAACTATTCCTAGTTTTCTGAGAAAAAATGCCAGCTTGATTTCCAGAGAGACTGTTTAAGTTTCCACTCCCATCAGCAACACAGGAGGGTTTCCCTTTCTCCACATCCTTGCCTGCATGTGTTGTCACATGAGTTTTTGATCTTAGCCATTCTGACTGGAGTAATCTTAAAGTCATTTTGATTTGCAATTCTCTGATGGGTAAAGACATTGAGCATTTCTTAGGTGCTTCTTAGCCATTTGTGAATTCTTTGTACCTCGTTTTAATTGGATTATTTGATTTCCTGATGTTTGATTTCTTAAGTTCTTTGTGCATTTTGGATATCAGCCCTCTGTTTGATGTAGGTTTGGTGAAGATCTTTTCCCAGTCTGTAAGCTGCCGTTTTGTTCTATAGACAGCATTCTTTGATTTACAGAAACTTATAGTTTCATGAGATCCTATTCATTAAGTATTGATCTCAGAGCATTTTCTATTGTCATTCTATTGTCTGCTATGCTAATGAGTTCCAGACTTTTCCTCCATTTTATCTTCTAATAGATTTAGAGTCTCTGGTTTTACTTCAAGGTCTTTGATCCACTTGGACTTGATTATGTGCGGGATGATACATACAGGTGTATTTGCATTTTCTACATGTAGACATCTAGTTAGAACTTCAATTTGTTTCTACTTATCAACCAGTCTGTTTCTGTGCCAATACCATGCAGGTTTTATTTCTGTTGCTATGTAGTATAGCTTGAATCAGGGATGTTGATACTACCAGAAGTTTTTATTGTACAGATTTGTTTTGGCTATCCTGGGTTTTTATTTTTCCATTTGAAGTTAATGGTTGAACTTTCCAGGTCTGTAAAGAACTGTGTTGGAATTTAATGGGAAGTGCATTGAATCTGTGGATGGCTTTCGACAGGATGGCCATTTGTAGTATGTTAATCCTAACAATCTATGATCATGGGAGTTTTTTCCATCTTCAAAAATCTTCAGTTTCTTATTTCAAAGACTTGAAGTTCTTGTCATACAGGTCTTTCAATTGCTTGGGTGGAGTTACACCAAGATATTTTATAGTATTTCTGGCTATGATGAAGTGTGTGTGTGTGTTTGTTTGTTTTGTTTTGTTTGCAGTTTATTCAGGAACCTTAAACAATCATCTGACCCTGGGGAAAGCCAGCCCATTTTTTAAATAGCCTTTAGCCAACCTCAGCAGACACTTCACTGAGAAGGTTGTTTACAGAAGCAAGCCAGATCCTCACTTAGCCAAATGTGGAGTTGTTTATGACTGAAGCAATGACCATCGGGAAGGTGTTCTTCGGAAACCAGCTCCATCTTTCAGGAGCTTTGTTTTATCACTTTCTCTAGAAAGTCCCTTTTTTGTTTTGGACGTTATCAGGCAAAGAGTAGACTTGTCTTGATCTCTGATTTTAGAAATAAATTGGGTTTTTGTCCATTTAATTCATTTGGTGTCATTGCCAATTGAGCATCAGATGTGTCTTGATACCTTGATTCAGATGCGGGACCTGGGGCAAAATTTAAAATGCAATCAGACATTCTATATTCTGGGTCCTATTGTGATTGCTGAGCTTGTGAGTGCAGAACACATGTACTTGTTAGGCCACACGCATCCTGGCTATCTTAATATTTTCCCTTTTTTTTTAAGCTGGTTATGCTTGGGGAGACTGTCCTGCTTCAATGGCTGTAAAGGCCTGAATGGTCATGGCTGCATCACTTTGTTGTCTTGTCTCTAATCTTGCATATAAACCACAGGCAAGGAATATTGACCAACACCAGAACTTTTCTAATCCCTTCATGCATGCCCATTCTTCAGATGATTCATGGATGCAGCAAGAATGATGATAATCCTGTGGCTAGTCTTTAGTCCACTCTGGTATTATTTACCATGACAATGGCCAGTATTTGGAATTATGTATATGTACACATATAAACAGTCCAAAACTAAAATATAGCTTGACAATTGCAGACAGATTTAGACAGGAAAAATTTTCATGTTGTATGCTATTGACACAAAGTCCATGAATATTTTCATTGACAGCCAAATTGAGCGATTTGTGTGGGTATCAATTTATCCTGCACAGGTCAAACCTCTGATTGAACACCATCAAACCTCCTTTTAGTTGAGCATTAATTTTTTTGTACATCTAAGGATGATGAGCTACATTTACATTAAATCTCCTTATATCAAGGGTTTGAGCAGTCTGAATTAGTATGACAGGAAATAAACTATGGATTTTGATACCAACATTTCTGTAACAAATGATAGCACTAACAATGGCAGCTGTAATTCCAAGATCATATTTCTGTCTGAAGAACAGTCATGCAGGGCATTAACTGCTGAGCCAGTTATCCAGAAGTATATGTGAGTTAATATATTAAAATTTACTAGCATAAAAGCACAAAACAAAGGCGAAAAAGAGGTATCATTATACAAATACTTTTGTTCTATCTGACTAATAATTTATAAAATATAACAAACAAACAGGTGTAGTTTAGTAGTTAATGTATTAACTAATGTGCAAGCCTTGAAAATCCTATGTGAAAATGGAACATATGTTTAAAAAGAAAGTTCTAGAACTAGCATTGGTGGTGTAAAGGTCACAGTAATATTCAGCAGACCAATAGCCAAACCATCTTTCATGAGAAAACTAAACATCCTTTTAAGGTGAATCTAACTGCATGTGTTTTACTCCACTTTTGAAATGTCAGTAGAAATAGATGAGGAAAATTACTTTTTTCTGTCTGACAAAAAAATGTTCCATCAATTACATATGAAAAATGAGTTCTGCATGCTGCCCCCAGGAGGAATAAATGGACCTCTCCCTCCCATTTCATAAAGGCTAGGAAGAAGTCTGCATGCATTGCCATAAAGGGAGTCCAACATTTAGCAGGAGGTTCTCCTCTCCATTTCTGATCTTAGTCCACCAGTGAATTTCAGGATATGTGCATTTATTGTTTTTGGACTATGGCCTTTAAGGTTATTTAGCCCAGAGTGAGCAATCAAACAGCAGGCCAATCAGATTATGATCTTGAGGCAGTCCCTCTTCACATTGTCTGTAACCCAGATTGACTCTGAACTGCCCTGATTACATTCCCACATCTGGAGGAGGGTTCCCTTTCTCCACAATCTCAACATGAATAGTCCTTGTTTTTCATCTTATGATTCTCTTGGGTTCCCTGTGTTCAAATTTTCTTGTTCTGATTTGCATTTCCTTGTGGAGACCCTGTCCTCTCCAGCTCTTACTATTTTCTAGTTCTTACAGAGAATTCTCTGTTTAGCTCTGCCCAACATTTTTTAATTTGGCTTGTTTTCTGCTTTTGATAGTCTTTAGTTCTTTATATATACTGGATAGAAGCCCTCTGATAGTAGGTTCCTAGGTTGTTTCCCAATCTTTCTTCTTCTTTTTGTGTCCATCCTCTTTGCCTTTCCGGATGGGGATTAGACTTTTCAGTTTATGAGGTCCCTTTCTTGATTGTTTTCTTTAGCCTGCACAGGTTTTAGTGGGTTTGTCCTATGCCAATGTCTTATGAGTGACATTTGCTCAACCATGTTTGTCTTTTTTGTTCTGGGACAACTGAAACAACCAGGATGATCAACGGAGGAAGATACAGACCATTTACCTACAAATGGAATGATTTACTCATATTTTCATTGCTGAGTAATATTCCATTGTGCAGGAAATGGTGGGATTTCTGCATCCATTCTTCAGTTGAGGGGCAGAAGGTTGAAAGACAAACATGGAATTCTGGCTATATACAAAGAAAGCTGCTATAATGAAACTAATGAAGATAATCAAATTTCCTTTTGTGTGATTGAGCCTCATTTTGGACAAATGCCTAGCATTGTGGTATGGCTGGATCTTGGGAAAGTATCTATTCCTAGTTGTCCAAAAGAGATACTAAGATTGACAACCAAAGTGGCTGTGCAGGGTTTCATTGAACCAGCAGTTTGGAGAAGGGAACCTCTTTCTCCACAACCTCTCCAGCATGTGTTGTTTCTGAGGTTTTGATCTTGGCCAAAGTCTCTGCCACAAACAACTAGAACATTTGCTCAGATGGCTGAGGATCAGTAATCTTGCTTTCCCATGTATGTGGACAAGGACTATCTAACATGAACTCAATGTGGCATGCTGAGGTTCCCTACCTCCAGAGGCTACTTAAAGTGGGCTGTTTGCCACAGGGTCAGATGATTGTTCAAGTTCCTGAATAAACTGCATTGAAAAGTCAAAAAAAAATGAACATTTTTATAAAAGTAAAAAGTCAGAAGGGATAAGAATTATTATAATGATGAGAATCTATTATTATTTCTTAAACTGAAAAAACAGCCAACCATTAGGCAAATTTACAAGAAACAGAAGTTTTTATCTTTTATTTAAAACAATAAAATAAATGTTTGTCTTTCTCCTTCTGGGATTTTAAATCAGAATGATCTTTTCTAGATCCCACCATTTGCCTGTAAATTTCATGATTTCCTCCTTTTTGATTGCTGAGCTGTATTCCATTGTGTAAAAATACCACAAGAAGAAAGACCCATTCCTCCATTGATGGACATCTGTATTTTTTCCAGGAGTGGCACATTTACAAATAAAGGTGAAAAATAACATGGTTCAAGTAAACCTTTTGTGTAATTCAGAACGGTATAACCTAAGCAGTGGTATATTGGGTCTTGATGAAGCACTATTCCTAATTGTCTCTCTTTCAGATAGCTTCCCAAATCCATTAGTAACCAGTTTACATTCCACCAGCAGTGGAGGAGGGTTCAACATCACATGGAATGAGCAAGTAGTATTTATGAATACAAACACACACACACAAAGACACAAATACAACATTTAATGAGAAAGAGTCCATGAATTTGAGAGACAATAAATATAACATGGGTCCAGGAGAAGGTCTAGAAAAAGAACAAGAAGATATATAGTGAGGCTAATATGTTATTTTAAAAATGAAAATTTTTATAAAAAATAAAAAGTCAGAAGGAATAAGAATTATTATAATGATGAGAATCTGTTATTATTTATTAAACTGAAAAAAAGCCAACCCTTAGGCAATTTTACAAGAAACAGAAGTTTTTCTCTTTTATTTAAAACAATAAAATGTTGAAAGATTAATTAAAAATTCTTTATATTCTACAATATAATGTTACCATGGGATAAATTTCTTGCAGTGTGCTATATGACTTCAAGTACTATGTTGAAGAGATATGGCAACACTGGGCATCCTTGCCTTGTCCTGATTTCAGTGGGACTGGTTTAAGTTTTTCTCCATTTTGTTTGATGTTGGCTATAGACTTGCTGTATACTATCCCTACTATGTTTAGGTATGTGTCTTGTATTCCTGATATCTCCAAGACTTTAAACATGAATGGGTGTTGGATTTTGTCAAATACTTTTTAGGCATCTAAGGAGATAATCATGTTTTTTTTTTTTTTCTTTCACTGTGTTTGTATGATGCGTTTCATTGGTGGATTTCTGAAGATTGAACTATCAGTATATGCCTGGAATGAAGCCTACTTAGTGGTAGCAGATGATACCTTTAATGCGTTCTTGGATTCTGTTTGCAAGTATTTTATTGAGTATTTTTGCCTCAATGTTCATAAGGGAAATTGTTCTGAAGTTCTCTTTCTTGGTTGGCTCTTTGTGCAGTTTAGGTATCAAGGTGACTGTGGTCTCATAGAATGAGCATGATAATGTTCCTTCAGTTTCTATTTTGTATGATGGTTTGAAGAGTATTGGATTTATTTAGCACTTCTTTGAAGTTCTGGTAGAATTCTTCGCAGAAAGAATCTGGTTCAGGGCTTTTTAGGAAGAGTACTTTTGACGATTACTTCTATTTACTAATCTATCAAGAAAATTGTCCATTCTATATAAAGTTTTTGTAAAGTATAAGCTTTTGAAGTACCACTTACAGATTCGTTTTGATTTCCTTGGTGTCTGTCCTTTTCATTTTCATTTTCTACTTTGTTCATTTCAATAGTGTCTTTCTGCCTTTTGTTACTTTGGTTCAGGGTTTGTCTATGCTGTTGATTTTCTCAAAGAAATCAAAAAATGGTTTTGTTGGCTCTTTGAATGATTTTGGTTTTACTATATTGATTTCAGCACTGAGTTTGATTATTTACAGCCATCTACTCCTCTTGGCTGTGTCTATATCTTTTTTATTTTTATTTTTTAGTTCTTTCAGGTGTGTCGTGAGATTGCTTGTATAAGATGTCTCAAATTTTCTTAGATAGTTGATAGACTGAGTGCTATCAACTTTCTTGTAAGCACTGCTTTCATTGTGTCCCATAAGTTTGGGCATGTTGTGTCTTCATTTTCATTGAATTCTAGGAAATCTTTGATTACTTTATTTCTTCGCTGACACCTCTCATTGATTAGAGAGTTGTTCAGGTTCTCTGTTTATAGTCTTCTGCTATTTGTCATTGTTGAGATCCAGGTTTAGAATGTGGTGGAGTAATTGGATACAAGGGATTATTTTAGTATTCTTTTATCCATGGAGACTTGCTTTGTGCCCAACTATATGGTCAATTTTGGAGAGTTTTTCATGGGGTGCTAAGAAAAATGTATACTCTTTTGTGTTGGGGTGAAAAGGTCTATAGACATCTATTAGGTCCATTTGATTCTAAACCCGGGAGCTGATCAATGGGGACCTGGATCAGATTGACTCCAATTCCTGGATGTCCCAGCCAGAATAGGAAGCACCCAAGTTCATGTTCTGGATCTAGCCACCTGCCCACTTACTGGTCTCAAAGTCTCTGAATCTCTGCCTCTCAGATACAGTGCACATTGCTCTCCACCATCTTGGATTCTTCATTTTCTGATCTTCCATCCTTCCTTCCTTTTTTGGGGGAATGCTTTTGTGACCTTTTGAATTTCCTCATGGGTCTGGGTGTATTTAGGTAGTTGAATTATTTCTGAATTCCTGTTTGAATCATCATTGCTTGGGCAAATCTAAAGCTTATATATCTCATGTACATTTTTTAATTTTTTATTTAACTTTTATTAATTACACTTTATTCATTTTGTATCCCCCCATAAGCCCCTCCCTCCTTCCCTCCCAGTCCCACCCTCCCCCCTTTCTGCATGTATGTCCCTCCCCAAGTCCACTGATAGGGGAGGTCCTCCTCTCCTTCTTTTTGATCTTAGTCTATCAGTTCTCATCAGAAGTGGCTGCATTGTCAGGGTTCTTTTAAGCTTACTGGAATATAGTATTTTTTAAAATGTTTCCTTAGAATATTCTGAATTTTTTTGGTTTCTGTAGTAATGTTTTCTGTGGTAATGTCATTTGTGAGTCTGTTAATTTGAATCCTTTATTTCTTTCTTTGATTTACTTGATTCAAGAGTCTGTTAATTTTGTTTATATTCAGAAAGGCCCAGTTATTCCTTTGGTTGATTCTATGTATTGTTTTCTTGGTTTCTATTTCATTGATTTCTATTACAATCTTATTATTTCTTTTTAAATATGTTATTAATTTGTTCATGTACTATTGCAGCATCTGCTCACACTTCTCCTCACAGTCCCTCCCTCTCACCTCACCTCCCAAAGCATGTGCCCCTTTTCCCTTCCTTTTCAGAAGAAATTAAAGCCACCCTTGGACAGCAAACAGCCTTGGCATATAAAGTTGCAATAAGATTATTCAACACTGCTATTGACGCTAAACAAGGCAGTCTAATTATGGGGAATGGATCCAATGGAAAGCAAAAGAGTCAGAGACAGCTTTGGTCTTGCTGTTAGGTGTTGCCCATAAAGACCAAGCTGTACAACTGTTAGACATGTGCAGAGAAGCCGGATTGGCAATTCATTCTCTGTGAGCCTGTACCCGGAGCCTTTCTGTGGGGCTGTCCTTATCATGGAAAGGAGTGTCAGAGTGTTTTTGCATACAGGTGCTCCACAGAGCAGATGAAGTGTCAGAGAGGGTAGGGAATGAGACAGGTACAGTGGTCAGGGGAATCTCACAGCAGACTTCTAAAATTTAGGACTTTCTGTGGTTCTGACTCTCTAGAAGGCATGGCCAGTCTGTGGTGCTTAGTTACTATCAACAAGGTGCTTCTTTATTTATACAAGCTTCACTGTACAAACACAGACTAATGATTACACAAGTGATTCAGAGTGGGTGTCTGATTTTTTTGCAATTACATATCCAGGGTTACAAGTTCAGTTACAATTTAAAAAATACAAAAGGAACAGACATTATTATAATTAGCTCTATAACTCTACTTTAAGGAATCCAAAGGATGTCTCCTTAAAAGAAAATACATTTACTCTATGACAGCCTGTTTTTAGGCTGGCAGCGTTTGCAGAATGATTGCAGTCCAGAGATACAGAAAATACATGAACTGGTATTTTTATGAATAGAAAAATACTAATAAATTACTCCCTTCACTATATGTATCATCATCTATGCTATAAAGTAGAAAATTTTATTTTAGTCATTTTTTTCTTATTCATTGAATTTTATTTCATCAGGAATGTATGGTCAATTGGCTCATATCTTTAAATAACATTTACAGGGAGTTCTCAGCCTATAATAAACGAAACATAAATCTTTACCCAAATCTCTTGGTCTCTCAGGGTTTGCATATTGTTTTGTTTACCCTGAACCAATATACTGTTTAGGGACACATAGCCCAAAAAAACTCCTGAAATAATGGCCTCATTTTGCTATCTACTTGTCTGTGCTTAATGATCTCCGGGGCCTATAGAAGATTTCCAAACAGTGGACAGATAAAGTTAAGTTTAGGATTAAAAAAAAAAACCCTCTAGGATCAGAAGGAAGGAAAAGAAGACCTCCCTTATCAGTGGACTTGAGAAGGGGCATGCATGCAGAGAGTGGAGGAAGGGAGGGATCTGGACAGGAGGAGAAAGGGAACCACAGGAGGTTCAAAGTGAATAAAGTATAATTAATAAAGAATAAAAAAAACCTCATAACTTTTCTGTAGAAAAAAATTGAATCATAGTGCATAAAGTCCCCTGTAATGCAACACACAGAAAAAATAGAATATAGAATATTCTATAGAATATAGAATAACAGTGATCATAACAATCTGGAATTGTGACACACAACTGTGCTGGCTTCAAGACTCTCAATAATTTCAGTGAATATGGCTCTGTCATTCTCCTTTTCTGATTTAATAGTTTATAGATTTATCGTACTATTATATGACATGTAGGTCATTTTTTAGTCTTCAGAATATTACTGAAAGAACAAGCGTGAAAAGTAGAACAATTCCCAGGATTATTCTGGAATTAAAATGAAAGATAAGAGTCCTGTCCTGAGTCAAAGCATGTCAAAGACTATAGAAATTTATTTGCAACTTCCAGAGCTAAAATAGGTACTGGTTGATCTGAGCAGATAGCAGCTGTTTGTTGATGCAAGTGTTGTATATTTAGTACCAAATCAGAATTTTTCCATAGTCCATGGAGGTCAGACCTAACTTATTCCCATGTTACCTTAGAAAAAAAATAGAAGTGGGGTAACAAACATCCACTGAAACTGTGAGTAATGAGAAAAATGAGAAGAACCCATAATGGTGGAATCAAGGAAGTATATTTTTATACACGATGTGATCAAAATATTTTGTGTACATATTTAGAAACTCATAGTATATAAAAAAGCATTTGGAGGATTGCTTGACAGTATTACTTCATCTGAATATGAGTAATATAGATTTCACTGCCATAAAGAAATTGGTAAATCCTTCAGCAGAAAGCTTATTGTGAATTAAACAAGATAAACAGTAGAAATGAGAATTATAAACAGTTCCTTCTTTGGAAGTATCAGGAAGAAGAATATGCTAGGCTACACACATCAATGGAAAGCACTCTCATGAATTAAATGTGCAATGACTAAATAATTGTAAAAGCTGAAATGTTGATTCACTTCCTCCCCACAGATCAGCAGGTGTGCATCCCTTGCCCAAGTCAAGAGTACCCAAACCCTGAGAGAAACTATTGTCTGCCCAAGACAGTGACTTTCTTGTCCTTTGAAGATCCTCTGGGCATGGCTCTGGCCTGCACAGCTCTGTGCTTATCTGTCAGCACAACTGCAGTTTTGGGGATCTTCGTTAAACACCGAGAATCAGCCATTGTTAAGGCTAATAACAGGACTCTCAGCTACATCCTGCTCATCTCCATCCTCTTCTGCTTTCTCTGCTCCTTTTTCTTCATTGGACGCCCAAACAATGTCTCCTGCATACTGCAACAAATAACATTTGCACTTGTGTTCACCTTGGCTATTTCCACTGTGTTGGCAAAAACTATAACTGTAATTCTGGCCTTTAGGATCATGAAGCCAGGAAGAACAATGAGAAGGTTGTTTGTTTCAGGTGTCTATAATGCTGTCATTCCCATCTGTGTCCTGATCCAACTTATTCTCTCTGGAGTCTGGCTGGGGACCTCACCTCCCTATATTGACACAGATGAACACTCTGAACATGCTCATGCCATCATTTTATGCAACAAGGGCTCAGTTACTGCTTTCTATTCTGTGCTGGCATACTTAGGGACCCTAGCCCTAGGGAGCTTCACTGTAGCTTTCCTGGTGAGGAACCTGCCTGACACATTCAATGAGGCCAAGTTCCTGACATTCAGCATGCTGGTGTTCCTTAGTGTCTGGGTCACCTTCATCCCTGTCTACCAGAGCACCAAGGGCAAAGCCATGGTGGCTGTGGAGGTCTTCTCCATCTTGGCCTCCAGTGCAGGGCTGTTGGGGTGCATCTTTTTCCCTAAGTGCTACATTATTCTCTTAAGACCTGATAAAAACTCTTTGAGATGTTTGAAAAACAAAAACTAGCAAAAAAAAGTGGTCATTTTGACGTATTAGTTTTCTAATACAACTCATTAGTGTACTAAAATTAAATCATTTACCTACTTTAAAGTAACTTTTTCTGAAATGTGTATTTAAAAAGAATAATAAGACCCCTCACTTTGTCTCCCAATCACAGACATTTTATTTCAGAATAGAAGCTGCTGTTAAAAACAAATTTTAGTAACTTATGCATGTTACATATTAATTTGTGGACAATATACATATTCAAAATGTAATTATATGATAGTAATTGATATAAATAGTACATGAACTAAATACTTGTTCTCTTTGTTATTTTGGGGAGTATAACAGGGTTTTGGGTGGTATATGAGATGCTTCTACAGAACAGGCATGAAAATTGATCTCTGGAAAGAGGGTGGGGTGTCTTTTAAACAGGTTGAGCCATTCCAGAAATCAGAGTGGAGAATTTTCTAAACAGAAAAAATAAATCTGCTGCCTGACTCTGCTCTCTTTTCCTTGACATACGTAAAAACGACTCGACATCCCACTCTATAAATACTTGCTCAGTCACCTTCATTGCTATTCTGTTCACAGTAGGTAGGAAATGGAAACTCATAAATATGTTTAACACAATAAATATCATACACATAAATAGATGTAAGTAAAAAAATATAATTTAGGTAACCCATATCCAGAAGATAAATATCTTTCATTCTCTACTCTGTGGCATCTAGCTCCAAATGTTGGTTTGTGAGTATTCATCATGGAATAACTGTAGAAACAAGAAAGCATGGTAGGGAAGCAATACAATGGCAGGTACAATTGATCCTATTGAGATAAACCAGGGGAGGTACTCTAATTATGAAGGAGGATAAATATAAAAAAGGAAGTGGGTTAAATAACAGTAAATTTTTGAAAGAGTTTTAAGCAATCATACTGTGAATTATCTACATAAAATCCCTATAATACATGTAAGTCCATTCATGAATATAAACATGTTGCAATCTAGATCTTTTTAATAATGCACACAGGTGAGTATAGTTCACCACTGACCAAATTTTATGCTACTGGTATATCTAACCTGAAAACTACAGTCCATTTCCAGCCTGAAAAGATGCTTTTTGTTCAGTCTGAAATACCTGAAAATAACAGGATACAGAATGAGGAACTAGGAAAATGCCATGCTAACTCCTGAAAGTTGAATTTCCACCAAGTGTCAGGTTCTTGGAACATAACTTTATAGTTGTTCTCAAGTGCTTGCTTGTCAAAAATACATAAGACATTGAAGACATGGCATGCATGCTTGTGGATGCACGTGTTCCACTTAACATTCACCAAAGTCCACCTAAAGAGGAAAGTACACACCAACCCAGCCATACACCTTCACTATCCAATGGTAACCTGCCTACAAGATTTGTTGGTGCGCTTGTGGCACAAATTTCATGGAAGTGACCAATTAATATCTGGTTGAGTTTCAGGAGGCCCACTCCATGAAAAGGAACCTTGATCCAACATGGCTTGGGTGGCCAGGAGCCTGAACCTACACAGGCCATGGACATCAGAAAAATGTAAATGCTACAGTTGTGCTAAAGGAGCACAGCCA
The DNA here is from genome assembly GCA_036365155.1 of Meriones psammophilus. NCBI lineage: Eukaryota > Metazoa > Chordata > Mammalia > Rodentia > Muridae > Meriones > Meriones psammophilus. Next base: position 13,189 of record JAEOAE010004205.1, read on the forward strand.
TACTCACAGATTGGTGCCTTGCTAGGCCATCATAGAAGACTTCCTCCTGCAGCAGATTGGATCAAATACAGAGATCCACATCCAGTAGATTCGCAGACAGTGAGGGGCCTTGGACCATTCCACCCTAAATGAAATGTCTCCAGCAACTCCCTCCCCTAAGGGCTCAAGGAACTCTGTGTTCAGAGTGTAAGCGCCAGAGGGGATGAAGGACACGAGGGTAACAAGGTCTTGTAAACACATCAGGACCAACACACATATGAATGCACCCTGACCCACAAGCTAGCTTTTCTATCACATTCCCCTGTTGGGGCTACCTTGCCATGCCACAGGGGAAGAGGATGCACTGAGTCCTGATGTGACTTGATATGGTGGCATGGTTGAGTGGACACAGGGGAGGGGGTAATCCTCTTCTCTGAGGAGCCAGTTGAGGGGTGATAGGGGAAACAGGGAGAGTAGGACCAGGAGGAGAGGAAGGAGGGGTCTATGACCGGGATGTAAAATGAATCAATAAAAAATAAAATAATAATAAATGGTGGGGCTGGAGAGACATCACAGAGCTTAAGAGCACAGGCTTCTTATCCAAAGGTCCTGATTTCGATTTCCAGCACCCACGTGGTGGCTCACAACCATCTATAGCAAGATCTGGAGCCTTTTTCTGGTATGCAGGCAGAATACTCTACAAATAATAAATTTTCAAAGAAAAAAGTTCCCCTCCCTCCAAAAAGAACACCTACTACCTCTTTAAATAATAATAATAATAATAATAATAATAATAATAATAAAATTTAAAGTTAGTTTTCTCCAAGGGGCCACAAACCAGACTAACCGGTTAGCCCCATGAGCAGCAACAGATGGCAACAGAAAAAACTCAAGGGCATATTTGTGAGTTGTCAAGGCTACAATATATATTCAGTTCTTTTGTATGCATATGGCTTCTGGTTTCATGCTTTCATGGTATTTCTGTGTGAGCGAATATCTGTATCTCTGCACCCATGTTTCCCTCATGTTTTTTCTTTCCTCTTTTTATTAATAACATTAGACACCTCAACCGTTTTATTTATTTCTGGAAGATTGGAGCCTGACAATTTCCTCTTTATGAAATCCAAAAGTGTGTGCTTGTGACATAAATCCACCTCCCCAAACTAATGATCTGGCCTACCATTTAGGGTTTTCTGGTCATGGGTTTGGTGCAACTCTGTGCTTCTTTGCTATCACTGCTGTGGTTTTGGGTCAATTCGTGAAGTACTAAGCCTTTCCTGGCCATTGTCAAGAGCAATCCCAGAATTCTAAGCCATCTCTTGATTATCTGCTGCTACTGCTTCCTCTATTTATTCTCCATTGGCCACCACAACACAGTCATCTGCATCACCCAGCAAGCCACTCTGAGGCTCTGTTCATGAGTCATTGGGGGGTGTATGTTTGAGAGAGAAAAAAAGAAAGAGAAGCAGAGAGATAGTGACAGACAGAGAGAGACAAAGATAGAGAGAGAGAATATTGCTGTGTGTGTGTGTGTGTGTGTGTGTGTGTGTGTGTGTGTGTGTATTGCTATAATTCAGGAACACTGGGGTGGTTGCTGATATCAGTCGCCTGTCTGTCTTCTTCATTTGCTCTTGGATTCGACTCTTGTCTGTGGTGTTTAGTGGGAATATCTCCCCTGTGTTGACAGAGTTGCACACCCTGAACCTGACCACCCACCTCATCATAGGAACGAGAATTCCCACAGAAGAAACATGTGGACAGATCTGACTGACCAATCAGAACTGGAGTGAGGTGGAGATGGTGTGTTCAGAGCCTAATAACAATTTGTCTTGGCCATCTTTAGCCCCTATTAGCCATTACTTGTCAGCTTCTTTGTTGGACCTAGTATCCTAGGACTGATGAATACCTGTAGGGTGGTGCTAACTAGAACACAAGCTTCTGGCAGGCCCAATGTTAAGAATTTCACTTGATGGCATTGGAGTCCATAGCTGAGTTTTCTATGCTTTGCCATAACCCGCTTTTTCTAAGGTCTAACTGAAGAGCATGTATGCCTGTTCTGATAGTATAAATACTTCATGGGACTGCCTCCACATTGGAACCTGGAATTTGGGATGACCCGAATCTATGTTGCTGGGCCATGACAATTGTCATATTTAACAAAGACACAACTTCTGCTTTCTACTGTCCTGGGATACCCAGCCGTTCCGTCACTGAGGAGTGTCCACTGTGACTTTTTTGGCTAGAGCTTTCCTGACTGATCTACAGAAGCCAGGCTCCCAACACCCAGTATGCTGGTGTTCTGCAGTGTCTTGGCCAATTTCCTGACTGACCCCCAAAGCACTGGGGGCAAGGTCACAGTAGCTGCAGAGTTATTATGGGAGCCCAAAAATGCCAGTGACCACCTTCTAGACTTACAGTCAGTATCGTGAGAGGATTTCTACCTATTGCCACAACACTGAGGATGAGATCATGGATGCCTTTCAGAGTTCTGGGGCTAAAAAAATGGCTCGGGTGTTAAAAGCACTTGTCCTTGCAAAGTCCCAGATGTGTTTCCCACCTGGTAGTTCACCCCATCTGTAACTCCAGTTCCAGGGGATTCAGCTCCATCTTTTGGTCTCTTCAGGCACTAGGCATCCACCTGGTACAAACAGGTACACCTGTTCACCTTGGCAAAACACTCATATGTGTAAAAAACAAACAGATGGGATTTACAGTTCTTAGGAGAGGACAAAAAAGCAGAAGCGTCCATTAGTAAGTACAGCTAGTTTATTGGCCCCACAGCCACAACGTAAATTTACATAATCCCAGTTTAAATGTGTCTAATTTAAATTATCCTGCTCAGCCAGGGCTCAGCAAGTCCCTGCTCCCTAAAAAAGAAATCTTGGGATCCCTGCCACACTTTCTTTTAGTGAGTGCCAACTCTCTTAGTAAAAAACTGGGCTGCTCTCAGGAAGGCAGACAGGGACTATAAATCATTTTTTAAGATAATAACAAAAAATCAAGTATGGTGTCAGACACCTGTGACAATCAGTGGGGCAAGCAGAGGTAGGCGGGATCTGTGTGAATTCCAAGTCATCTGGGTTTGTAAACCATTCCAGAACATGCAAGGCCACACAGAGAAACCCTGTCTTTCAAAAACAGGGGCTTGTACCCACTGTCAGCTCTTCACACTCACATGTCTGGACATGTCCTAAGTCACATAGTATGACTTCAAAAAAACCAGGCTATAAGAAAGTCCTTCCAAGCATTGTGGTGCAGACATTTAATCCCAGCACTTGAGAGGCAGAGGCAGGAAGATGTCTGTGAGTTTGAGGCCAACCTGGACAATGGAGCAAGTCCAAGACAGCCAGAGCTACACAGAGAAACCCTGTCTCAAAAAATCCAAAATGATGATAATAATAATAATACTAAACCAAACAACAGAGCCACACCTGCTGGCACTTTGCCAGGTTCCTTTCACAAGGAAGACACACAGAAAAAATGGCAGATGGAAGAAAGATTTAAATCTTCATTTATTTCAATTTTAAAATCTCCATTACAGGAAATTCTTAATGTGTCGAAAACGAAAGAAGTCAAAGAAGGCAGGAGAAACTACAGAAGTCCAATGGGGTTGTAGGGAGACATAGCGTTCTATTTTTGTTTTGTATAGGGAACATATACAAACATATACAACATATACCTTCTACTGAAGAAGAATGGTGTGAAACACTTGAGGAAATATTCTTCAAGTCAAGGCCACATTATCACGGTGCTTCTCAGCTGCATCTCTTCAAAATATGCTTTTCTGGTTATGATGCCAATTGCACATTTACTTTTTAAAAGACACATATTTTCATGTGTGTATGAATATGTGTGTGTTTCCATGGAGGACAGAAGAGACAGTATATCCCCTGAAGTTGGAATTACAGTTGGTTAGGGGTTGCATGACATGGCAGAAGGATACATTTTACTAATTATTAAATGTGTGAGATACATTAACCATATCAAGTTTGGAAATCTTAAAAGGTGATAATCCTCACAAACATATAAATGTACCATCTGCTTCAGTATTCTCACTTTAGCAGCTCAGGCTTTGAACCCCAGCATTCAGAAGGCTGACACAGGAAGATCACAAGTTCAAGGCTGGCACCCCCACCTCCCCATGAAAAGGTGCAATTTACCCATCCATCCAGTTAGCTCAGCTAAGACAGCATACAGCCTCCCGGTGGTCATGAGTAAGAAACAACATCCTGAAAACACAATGATAAATTTAATTCACCATATGGTGACATTTGAGATGAACTTGACAGTATTAATTCAAACTTATGTGTAACCATAGTAAAGAATCATTAAGACATTTATTAATCATCTTTTCATTTTCTTCCTTGGAAAACAATCCCTCCTTCTACAGATGTTCATAACACATTCATTTATGTTTTAGAAAATTTAAGCAACATGAAGAAAAGTGGGACCAAGGCTAGAGAGGTAGCTCAGATGTTAAAAGTATTGGCTGTTCTTCTAAAAGTCCTGAGTTCAATTTCCAGCAACCACATGGTGGCTCACAACCATCTATACTGAGATCTAATGTGCAGGCAGATTGTTGTATAAATAATAAATAATTCTTTAAAAAGTTTTGGAAACATGATCCTCCTGCCTCTGCCTCCTGAGTGCTTATCCTGCAGGTGTGTTCCCCACACCTAGCCTTATCAGGCCACAGAGGAAGACAATGCAGCCAATCCTGATGAGTCCATATAGAGTAGGATCAAAGGGAAGGGAAGGAGGACCTCCTTTATCAGTGGATTGGGGGAGGGGTACTGGTTGGGGAACAGACACGGTGGGATTGGGAGGGAGGTGGAGGGAACTACAAGGGCGATACAAAGTGAATAAACTGTAATTAATAAAAAAATTAAAAAATTTAAAAAAACCTAGCCTTGTAAGATGAATGCTAATTAACAGACATAAAGAGGGGGAGACAAGTAAACAGATCAACTGCTTAGCCCACCTCATAGAAATTGTATGAACAGTTCCTAAGCATAGAAACAATGAGCAAGCTGGGTGTATTTTATCATGCCTTTAATTCCAACAACCCTCAGGAGGCAGAGGCAGGTATATCTCATAGAGCTGGATGGTAGCCTGGTCTATGCAATAAATTCCAGAATAGTCAGGGGCACAGAATACTCTGCAAAAATTAATCAAACAATAGATAGAAAGAACTGACAGCTCTTTGCTCAAGTTTCTACATGAGCTATTCATTCCCTCTAGTTATGTACATATCTTCTAGAAACTTGAAGTGCCTCACTTTAAATTGTAACATTGATATGATCTTCCTAAAATGAACTCTATATTTAAACACTTACAAATTACAGATGAAAGCATCAGCAATGTAAATGTTGATCAAAAATAGGCAACATAGGGCATGGGAGTTGGCTCAGCAGTAAAGAGGTTTTGCTGGTCTTGCAAATAACTAGTCCTGATTGCCAGTATTTACATAAATATGGAAATCAGGAACCATGGGGAACTGGAATGAGTGGCAACAGAGCCCACACAGAATCCTGGGAATCAAACACCAGAGACAAAACTAAAAGGAGCAGATCTAACTTTATTATCCATTGTAAAAGCCTGTAAATGACTGAAAGCCCAATCAGAACATCCCATGCTATCCTCAAGTACCAGGAACAATCAATGCAGTTGGTTAACTATAAGGAAAAGTGGGAGTTGAGTGGAGAGGCAAGGTCATGTTAGGAGACAGATTGGGAAAGAATCTTCACCAACCCTTTATCTGACAGAGGGCTAATATCCAGTATATATAAAGAACTAAAGAAGATGAAAAGCCTCAAACCAAGTAATCCACTTTAAAAAATGGGGAGCAGAGCTAAACAGAGAACTCTCTGTAGAGGAATATCAAATGGCAGAGAAACACTTAAAGAAATGTTCAATGTCATTAGCCAGTAGGGAAATGCAAATCAAAATGACCCTGAGATTTCATCTTACACCCATCAGAATGGCCAACATGAAAAACTAAAGTGACAACACATGCTGGAGAGGTTGTGGAGAAAGGGGGACCCTCCTCTACTGCTGGTAGAAATGTAAACTTGTACAACCACTCTGGAAATCCAGCTGCTGTTTTCTCAGACAACTAAGAATAGCGCTTCCTCAAGATCCAGCCATACCACTACTAGGCATATATCCAAAAGCGGCTCAAGTACACAATAAGGACATTTGCTCAACCATGTTTGTAGCAGCTTTTTTTGTAATAGCCAGAAGCTGGAAACAGCCCAGATGCCCCTCAACTGAAGAATGGATACAGAATTGTGGTACATGCACACAATGGAGTATTACTGTGCAATGTAAAACAAGGAAATCATGAAATTTGCAGGTAAATGGTGGGACTTGGAAAGGATTGTACTGAGTGATCTGTCCCAGAAGTAGAAAGACACACATGGTATATACTCACTCATATAGACATATAACATAGGATAAACCTACAAAAATCTGTACATCAAAAGAAACTAGTTAAGAGAGAGGATTCTGACTAAAATGCTCAATCCCCATCCTGAAAGGCAAACAGGATGGACATCAGGAGAAGAAGAAAACATGAAACAACCTACAAACCTGCCACAGGGGGCCTCTGAAAGGCTCTGCCCTGCAGACTATCAAAGCAGACACTGAGACTTATGGCCAACTGTTGGGCAGAGTGCATGCAATCTTATGTAAAAAGTGGGAAATAGTAAGACCTGGAGAGGACAGGGTCTCCACAAGGAGAGCAACAGAACCAGAAAATTTGAACACAGGGGTCTCCCCAGAGACTCATACTCCAACCAAGTACCAGGCATGGAGATAACCTAGAACCCCTGCACAGATGTAGCCCATGGCAGTTTAGTGTCCAAGTGGGTTCCATAGTAATGGGAAGAGGGACTGACTCTGACATAATATGATTGGCCTGCTCTTTGATCACCTCCCCCTGAGGAGGGAACCAGCCTTACCAGACAACAGAAGATGACAATGCAGCCCCTCCTGATGTGATCTGATAGACTAAGGTCAGAAGGAAGGAGAGGAGGACCTCCTTTATCACTGGACTTGGGGAGGGGCATGGGTGAAGAAGGAGTAAGGAGGGTAGGACTGGGAGGGGAGGAGGGAGGGATTTATGGGGGGATATAAAGTGAATAAAGTATAATTAATAAAATTAAATTAAATTAAAAAATTCAGGCTTGGCATGAACACTCACTTTCTGGGTTTCTACCCATTCTGATTGAATAAAATTCCTAGGGTATCTTTAGGAAGATGTGCTGCTATTCAGATGAATTAATTCCTGATTATATAATTTCTGATTTGATTCAAACAATTTTAGAAGTTAACTTGCTTAGAACTTCTAAAACAATTTTACAGTTTTATGGCTGCAATAAATACTTTTGTGGTTCTCCATAAGCCTCACTAAGAGAAGGGCTTGAGACAGATTGTGGCTTCAGATAAGCTCCCACTGTAGGGATAGCTCCATTCATTCTTGTATACAGCAAAAATATAGGCAAGTTTACACTTCTAAAAATGCAAATTATAATGGGGCAACCAAGAAATGACTAAATTAAATACAAAACTTGACGTCAATATATATAAATTATTTCACTGTAATTCCTTATGCCTTGTCAGCTTATGGCATAAAATACTGTCAGTCTAAATTCACTTTGTATCTTGGAATGAAAGACAGATAAAAGTTTGGTCCTGAACTCACTACAAACTAAGAGATAGCTGGAGAATGTGTAGTCAGGCCAGTCCTAATTGGGCAGACACATATCTTCTTGTAATCTCTTGGACCCTGTTAACCTTTAACTCCTGTCAACCTTTGTCATTCTGAACTTGCCATGAAATTCTATAATGGATACACAAATACAAAATATTTAGTTTTATTGAAAGTTCATGTAACCTGTTAATTTTTTAATTCCTCTTTATCTGTAATCAATTACATTTTTTACTATGAATTTACTCCTTTGTCTCAGAAATAAAAAAAAGCTAAGACCAGGCCATAAGCCGGACTGAAGCCCCCTGAAAGTTGCTTCATCCATGAGTTGTAAATATGTAAATATGTGCATTGATGTGTTTGCATGGAATATGTCTGTTTTTGTACATGTTACATGAGTGTATGTCAATTGCTGCTTGTAAGGTGCTCCTTTTGTAACATCCATGGAATATGTGCATAAATATGTACAGGTTTGTATATCTGATCATTTGTCTATGTGATTGTATGTGGGAACCAGCCATAACCAGTGGACCAGGAAGATGTTCTCCCAAAGGCAGCCTGAATTTGCTGCAGTTTAAGCAGAGGAAATGCTAGCTAAAACCAACATCATCATCATCATCATATGTAAGCTTGTGGGAATTTGTTTGAAAAATTTCTTGCTTCAGTGAGTGTGTATGCCTGAGACCTCTTTCTTTTCTCTCCATTTCTCATTCATTCACAGAGGGCAATGGGACCCTAAACGTCTACCAGCCCTGGGAGCCTGCCTCAGAGAGGACAGAGGATGGCCAGTGAGCCCATAGTGTCCTGAAGAAAGTGTCTGAGTAAACAAGCCTGAAGCACTTTGTCAGTCTAATTAAGACCACCTGTTGTTAATCAATAACATTAGGGAAAGAGTAATTTTGGTGGGAGGGAGACCAAAAAGCCTTAAGTGGCTCAAATGGTAAAGCACCAGGCTCCAAGTAAGGAGACTGGGGGTTAGTACTTAAATAAAACTACTTTTGACTTCCTCATCAAGATGCTCAAACTAAGTTTAGGTATACAGAAAGATACAAATATCAGTCTCTGACCCTGAATTCATGTGCTACAGTCTTTTCACCGTCAGTATTCACTTCTGGATATTAGAATTTATCAATTATTTTGAGTCTATAGTTTCATCACAAAATTTCTTCCTTCCTTTTTTCTCCCTACAGGCCTTCCCACATATGCCCCCCACACACACACATACTCACCTTCAAATCAAAGGCTTCTTTCTTCATTGTTACTTCATGTGTGATATATACATGTATTTTGAAACATAAATTGTTTACAATGCTAACTATATGTATGTTTTCAAGGATGAACAACATTTCTTTATATAAGAAAACTAAATGTTCTAAGTAATTGTATTTAATTTATAGTTAAATATAGGAATGAAAGTAACCAATAAAAATCAATTTAAAAAAAACTAAGGAAACACAAAAATGAACAAAATAATGGGAATTTATAAACATCTTTCAGTAAAACCTCAGTAGTAAGAGACCCAATCCTACAACAAAGTGGCAAAATTCTTAGACAAAACATTTAGACAAAACAATTAGATTTTTTGCTGCATTCAAAGAAGTTTAATACATCAATGACAGTGATTTTATTTGTTGTTTTTATTATTTTTTATTTTTTCAATTACAATGTTATTTCAAACATAATGTAATTTCATCACTACCACCTTATTCCTCCTTTGAAACACTCTCATACACTCCTCATTGCTCTTTCGCAAAATTGTGGTGTCTTTTTTCATTGTTATTACACACACACACACACACACACACACACACAAACACACACAGTTTTTGAGCATAGCATTAGAAACAATAACAAAGAAGCTGGAAAATGCTTGCTTAAAAACTACCCCATGCTCAAGAATAACTGCCAGCACTCACAGTTCCTGAATGAAACCTCAGTGGCAGAACTAAGTTCTGAAATTTATACACTGAAACCCCACGATATGTCCTCCAGCATATCAAGCCACTTAAAATCTCCAGCTCCTAGTACTACAGCACAGATTCTCACTTCTTCCCTCAAAAGACTGGCACATCAGTGTTCTGACTGTGAGAAAAATCCTGCTTCTGGAAATGCCTGTCTTCTCTCTATTAATTCCATGTCAACTTCATCAATTTTGATATAACAGACAATACAGCATGCACTGAGGAAAGCAGAGAATCATAGGTTCATATTTTAACTCTTCATTCAACTAAACATTCAAATATAAATATAAAATATAAACCGGTAGACTTCTACATGTATAAAATCTAACAAGATTAAATCAAGATGAAGTAGATTATTTAAACAGAAACATAACAACCAAAATAGAAAAGTAATTTAAATCTTTCAATTAAAAGGGGCAGGGAGGAGACCAGGGAGGGAGTATGGGGTTGGGGAGGGAATGAGGGGTCGGGATACAGCTGGGACACAGAGTTAACAAAATGTAACTAAAAAGAAAAATTAAAATTAAAAAAATCAAAAACAAAAAAAAAAAAAAAAGTAAAAAAAAAAAAAAAAAAAAAAACCAAACAGTGACAAGGCAAGGCTGCCTACTCTCTCCATAAAAAATAAATAAATAAAAGAAAGCAAGCATAGGTTTAGATTCAGCATGAATTCTACAAAATTCTCAAAGAACTCACTGCAATACTCCTTAAGGTATTCCACAGAAGGGAAAAGGAAGAAACACTGCTATATTTTGTTAAGACACCAGTATTATCTTGATAACAAAAAGTCAACTCCTGAAAATTAATAACTCAACCTAATACTGATAATAACTAATAATAACTCTCGTGTTATTAAAGAACTTCTATATAGGTATACAGTTATCTGAACAAGAGACATACTAACTTACCGGACATATTATGACTAGAAGCCATGATTATAGACTATGTCAATATCTATGTCAAATATTACTTATTCCCATAACACCAACTTACATAGTACACTAAAGATTCATAGTTCATCTTGTATTTACCTATCATTGGTTGAATGAAGATTTGCTCAACAATGTTCTTGATGATACCCTATTTGAAGGTGATCTCCAAGTCTTGTTAACTGTAAATGAGTTCTAAGTTTATATATTGTTTGTTTAAAACCCTCACATTACATTTATCACCAATACATTGAGACATGTCCCAGGCTCAAGAGCACTGTCTGCATTCTAAAATTTCATAATGGAAGCAGTTTTGGTTTCACCTTCATCTTACTTTACTAATACTAAATAATACTAAATACTAAATTAAAATTTGAAAGCAAATTACTTTTCAGTTACTGTTGACTCTAGGACAGGGTATTTATTATCCACAAAGGGATCTTCTTATGGTCTTGTTTCATAAATATAGATTGTAATTTTGGTGAAATGGCTACTTTGGATATGATCCCCTTGTTTATATCTTACAGTGCTGGACATATTCCATGAATTATAAAAATAAATTTGTTACTGAACTTGCTATATTTTTGCAATGATTACACTTACAACTTACAGAATTTTATCTCACATTAGGAAAACACTTGTTGAAATATATTCAAATTTTAATGTCTTCAAATTGGTGCTTTCAGTCTCAAAATCGTGTAAGATAATTATAGACATATATGCATACATTGTGATAGTTCCCTTTTCCATTTTAACTTATACTTTTAATTATAAGATGAAAATGTTTTCTTGGCTTGACCACAGTAAATAACTTACCAATAATGTAAGATCCTGGTGCTTCCCTTGCTTCTGAGTGAGGCTTACCTGCCATGGTAGAAGCCCACCCTTTTTTTGTCTTATTTAGATCCCATTTTTTTATTTCCTCAAAAGCATTTCATGGACAGTATAGGCCACTGCATACACTACATTCCATATAGAATGGCTGGGCTCAGAATTGATCATTACAGCCATTTCTTCTAGATTAATCTTCATAGAAATATGTTCTAGGTATGGCTTACAATTTCTACAAAGCAAAGCTGAATGCGAGCAATCAAAATTGTCAATCCAGGATTTATGGAAGTAAGAATCTCCTGGGTACTGGGTAAGTCTAGGTGCCTTGAGAAAATTCTTTAAGCAAGGGATGGTTCTTGTCTTTGAATATGAGAAGCTTCCTCTGAAAGTTCATCAAATCATTCTAATTTGATACAGACTCTAAATATAATGTGCTGCTTTGCCATGTTCAACAACTTCCTTCTAGTTGAAAATATGTCATTTGCCATGAGGAAAAACATCAATTATTAATATCACTATAGAATACCTGTACATTTTCCTGTGTATGTTGGTTGAAGTTCAGCAAATCAACACCAAATAGTACCCACGTTTTAATTATCTGAGGGCTTTTCTGTAAATCTCATACAGACATTTGTCTTTCTTTCCTTCCTTTCATCTTCTTCCTTCTCCTCCACCTCTTACTTTTTCTCTTTACCCCAATGTGTATGGTTCAGGCCAGCAAATGTGGCCAGATCCTTGTGTACTTAGTCCCCAGCATCCTAGCCACTAAGCACAGAGCACCTTAACTACTCAGCCCCCAGCACCCTAAACATTATGTATAGTGTTCTGCCTGCTCGTCCAACTGCAAGCCAGCAGAGGGCGCCAGAACACCATGTACATGGTCATGCACAACCTCACACCCAAGCGGGGTAAACCCATCTCCCCAGGATGCAAGCTGGAGGGTTGGGAGCTGAGACTTGTGCCTCTCTCTTCCAGCCATCCCCCTGCCTGCGGTCGGCTCCACTGCTAGGGGACCCAGCAGGCTCCTTCTTCTGGAGTTCTGACAAAGAGCTTGAATAAGAAGGAAGTTGACCTGGGAAAACCCGCTAAAGTACTGACGCAGCTATTGCGGAAGTCCCGCCCTTTCCGGCTTTGATTCCGACTCTGCCCCGCAGAGAGCAGAGACTTCAGGGCTTGGAGGCCCTGAGGCTCCCCTCCCCCACCTCCCTTTCCACTTCCCGCCATCTCCCTGGCCTCGGACAAGGGTATGTAAACACAAAGCTTCTAGTCAGCTTCTAATCATTCCTTCCCCACTTGGGAGCGCAATCTGGTCAGGGAAGTACCAACAGTCCCAAGATGCATCATGGCAGAGGCACACGGGCCTGAGAACTACAAACATGGCTTCGGAGCAAGGACTTCTGGGATTGTATCTGAGAACTACAAAAATGGCGTCCGGTCCTCGGGATGCCTCCCGGGATTGCTTGCAGTCAAGCATTGGCCTCTCTAGGAGACACAAGCATGCTGCTGTGTGAGTTCAATGTCACCCTGGTCCACAAAACATGTCCAGGACATGCATGGCTACAGAGAGAAACCTTGTCTAAAAAACAGGCTCCTTCACACCTGCATGACTAGATATGTCTGAAATCACATAGTGTGCCTAGCCTGTAAGAAAGTCTTGGCAGGCATGGTGGCACACATCCTTAGTCCCAGCACTTTGTAGGCAGATGAAGGTGGGTCTCTGTGAGTTCAAGGTCAGCCTGGTTTACAAAGAGAGTCCTGGACTGGCAATGATGCACTGAGACACCATGCCTCAAAATTAAAACACATTAAATTAAATATTAAATTAAAAGAAAAAACTAAAGCCTGGACTGTTGGCAAATGCCTCTAATACCAGCACTATGACTGGCAGAGGGAGATGGATCTGTGTTAGTTCAAGGCCTGCCTGTCTAGAAAGCATGACAGGTCAAGTTTGGGTCAGAGACAGTTCCTGTTCATTACTAGTGATCTCAGTTGGAGACTGAGATGCCATGGACTACATCTGGGAAGGGTTGTAGGGGTTCTAGGTTATTTCATGCATGTTCCTCAGTTGGAGTATCAGGCTCAAAGGACCCCTGTGCCCAGTAGTTTTTCATCTGTTGCTTTCCTTGTCCCCAGAACTCCTGTCCCCTCAAAAGTCTTTCTTAGTTATCAGAAGAAAATGCAAATCAAAATGACCCCAAGATTTCTCATTCCACCCATCAGAATGAATAAGATCAAAACTCAAGTGACAACATATGCTGAGAGGACGTGCAGAAAGGGAACCCTACTCCACTGCTGGTGGGAATGTAAAATTGTACAACCACTTTGGAAATCAATCTGGCACTTTCTCAGAAAATTAGGAATAGTGCTACCTCAAGATCCAGCACATGTCCAAAATATGCTCAAGTATACAACAAGGACATTTGTTCAACCATGTTTGTAACTGATTTATTTGTAATAGCCAGAAGCTAGAAACAACCCAGATGCCCTCAGTTGAGGAATAGTTACAGAAATTATGGTACATTTACACAAGTGAATACTACTCAGCATTTAAAATAAGAAGTCATGAAATTGGCAGTCAAATGGTGTGATCTACAAAAGATCATCCTGAGTGAGTTATCTTAGGAGCATAAAGAAACACAGGGTATATACTCACTCATAAGTGGGTATTAGACATGTATAATAAGATAAACATACTAAAATCTGTACACCCTAAGAATTTAATTACGAAAAGAAACATTTTTTTATCTGTTTTTTCATCATAGCTTTGGAGAAGTAAATTATTTACCATGTTCACTTATAATGTAATGGAGGAGGTCACCAATTGTGGTTTGTGTGCTATATTTTGAAACATTGGTGTAGGTATTGAAGTTTCCTGTTTATTTATCAAATCCAATCACAGAAGCTTATTAGGTCTTTTTGATATTCTTTCTGTGGCTTTTGATCTAATGCATTTCTACTTGGTGATAGGTATTTTTCTGCTGCAAAGTATAGAATGGGATTCCCATCCTCTATATCATCCATTGATTATTTATATCAGGTAGAGTGTGATCATGCTTTTACAATGAAGGGTCTCTGAGAAAGTGTGGTGATTTTGTTTTCATTTTCACAAATTCTTTAAAGATATTTTTTTCAAGCCTGATTTGGTTGTCAGTAATTAGGCAAAACTGCATTTGAAATCTTGATTATCCTGTGTCAGCCATCTGAGTACACATTCACGGGTGGAAGATGTTTCCCCAACGTGTTCTATTTTTACCAACGTTAATGTTAAAATGCTTAATAGTGTGTACGTAGGTATGTGTGACTATATGTATGTATATCTATATGTATGTATGTACTGTTTAATGTTCCATTCTTCATGGTTCCATTATTTACTGCATGACACATAATGTTGAAGTACTGCCTTCTGAGAGAAATTATCTAGAGGAGCTAAATAATGTAACAGCAATGATATTTATTTCAAAAAGCATGTTGTGTGTGTGTAATGTTACTATGGGTTCTTAGGCCATGACAGATGTGTGAAGACTTGGTGACAGCTTTGTGGGTTTATTTTGGTCATTGTTATATGATGTTCAAAGTCATGTTGACAGTTTTGCTTACCACAGTCATTCCCCACTGAGTTCATTGATACTCAAATAAACTTTATTGAAATATTACATCAGTAAAATATTGTCTTCTATCCAGATTATAAACCTATTGTCATATAAGGAATAATAAATGTTATGTCCAAATTAAATGAAATAATGCTGTTTTTTTTTTTTTTTTTGATGTGTTAGTTCATTCTTAGGAGTAAAGACTTGTTCATAACTCTGTGTCAGATCCACAAGTGAATGTCAGAGAATTGTCTCAGTGAGCATAATTGGTTGTTTCTAAGCCGGATGATTTGAGCTCAATTTCTGGGTAGCCAATATTACTCCTATAGAATTTTTCTAGTATTTCTATACTTGGGCCTTTGTATATGCAAATTCACACACCAGTACATACATAAATAATTTGTAAACCTAAATAATGCCATTTTTTCACTGATCAAAGACTCTTTTGGTTTCATGTCAAAAACTCATATAGTGGGATGTAAACAGTAAAAGGCAATAAGTTGTCCTCTCACTGGAACATACATACTCAAACATTTTTCAATGTATAAAAATTAAAGCAAAGGAGAAACTTCACTTATTGACAACATCAGAAATGATTTTGCAATTGTCAATATATGTAGAATTTGAAGACTTATTACTGTTTGTTCATTAAAAGAAAAAATGGTACCTTTGTACATCTTATTTTTCCTTTCATTCCTTGATTCAAGAATAAGTCATTAAAAATATCTTAGCTTTGCTCAGAGGTGCATCCCTGTCATCCTAGACCTGGGAGTCCATGCAGCCCTAATCTTTCTGAGATTATGGTCAGCTTGGTCCACACAGTGAGCTCTCATTTTTTGTATTTGTTCATTCATTTGTTTGTTTTTTAGACAGAATTTCCTTGTGTAGTCTTGGCTGTCCTAGACTTACATTGTAGACCTGGCTAGCCTCAAATTCAGGTCTCTTCTTCCCTGAGTGTTGGGATTACAGGTGTATGCCACCATGCCCAGCTCCAAAGATTGAGTTTAAAACAGGCATGGCTATGTGGAAATATCATGTATTTAAATGACCCCCAAAATGTACTCTGTATCTCAAACTATAGGTTCTCCACACACAGGGATAGTGTCCACAGAGCTGGGGCCTGGTACTGTTCCTGGTCTTGGTCCTCAGAGCATAGCTCTGGCCCAGTTCTGGCCCCAAAGTCTGCTGTCAAGCCCTGGTTGGCTTTTGTTTCTGGGGCTCAATTTATCCCAGTAGACCCCTGGACACCAACTACACACCTGACAGCATCTTCTATAGATGGATGCACATGCCCAACTCTGCAGGAAACTCTCAACAAAACAGGCTCCTTACCCCTTGGCTCATCAAGGACCACAGCTCAGGAATGGCTCCACCTACTGTGGGCAGATGGAAAGGCGCTATCTCAAATACATCACTAAGTTGAGTAAGCAACATCTTTTTTTAATAATAATGAAACCAACAACAATAACGAACAGTGAAAAAAAACAGCAATATAAAAATATACAAAATAAAGGAATCTTTTTCTAAGGGGAGCAGGCGCTGGGTGCAGCTCAGCCAATGATTGTACCAACTATATGTCTACCTCGGGCAGCGAGGACAAGGGATTGGGTGCCCCAAGTGCACCACAGTGGGGAGAAACAGTAGCTCATCCGCCAGGTCCACAAGGGCCTGTGTGTCCTCGGGATGCTAAAGCCAGAGGTTGCACTGGTCCAGCTTCTGGCAAGACTGTGGGTCCCACAGCCATGGGATCCAAGAGCTCAGCTTCCTCTTGGAGCTTAGCATCTGCCCCCTAACCCAGGCTCCGTTTCTCCTGCACCACCAAGGCCTCTTGCATGGGCAGCTCTGCAGTTGAGGCCCCAAGTAGCCCAAGATCTGAGCACAGAGAGGTGAGCTGTCATCTGGGATAGGGAAGCAGCCTGAAGGCACACAGAATGGGGTGAGCTTACCCAAGATGGCCTCTCCCATGCCAGGAAGGCACAGTCCCTCTCCTACCTGCAGGACGATCAAGTTGACAGGCTTCCTCCTCTGCTTCACGGGCTAGAGCTTCAGGACACTTCCCCTATGGGACACGGGGCTGGAATCAGCTGCTGCCTCACCAGGCGCCTCCCCCGGGTCCTCATCCTCCTCCTAATCCTCTTCCTCCTTCTCGGGCTTCAGCTTATCTAGGGCTTATCCATTGCCCAGAGGATTTCCCCAGATTGGCAGTCCAACTCTGCAGTGGGCACATGGATCCTGGCATAGTCCAGCAGCCGTCTCATGATGGCCAGGTCCGGGGGCCTCAGAGAAATCCTGGGGGAATTTCTACAGCCACTGGGACAAGAATGAGAAGATGGCACTGTGGGTGAGAACAGGGCAGAGGGACACTTTGTCGGAAGCCTGGCCTCTCTTCGGGGCTGCAGAGGGGGGGACATTGGTATCCCCCAGGGTCCTTCCTCTCCTGTTCCTCCCTCTGCTGCTCAAAACCCAGATGTCCAGTGGGAGGCCTCTGTCCTCCACCAGCAGGCGAGGTTATGGGGACAGTCCCCTAGGCAGAACCCCAAAGGCGAGGCTCTGGCCATTACTGGTCCTCTCTACCCTGGCCCCAAACGCCTTTCCCCTCCACCCCTCGCCCTCAAGCCCACCCAATCGCTGTCGTTGTCTGCTTGTCCCCTCAGTCGGGCCTGAAGCATCTATACCTGTGAAATTTCACGGGGTGTCACCCCCTAAGGCCCGTGTCTCCAACCCACCGAGACATCCAGAAGGAACTATCAAAATCATCCCAAGGAGGGGTTGAGGGTGCTGGGGCCTCCATTCATCTCAAACACCACAGATGGGGTCCAGAATCCTTTACACAAACAGGGAAAGGATGCTCAGGGTGTGAAAAAGGGTGGTGTGTGACACCCTGGGGAAGGGAATGGCACCTGGTAGAGCCCCACCTTGCCCCAATAGCCCATGCTGGCCATATCATTTTTAAAGGGGTCAGGCCTGGGTCCAGGCTGCTGGGACTCAGTGGCCCCAGTTCTGTGAGGACACAAGCCCTGGGAAACAGCATGAGGAGGTCTGTTTGGATCCCTGGGGAACCACTTGCCTGCCTTTTCAGAATCAATTCCAGAATCACCCCATTGGTCGCAAACTTTGGATGAAGGGTCAGAAAGAGCAGTGAGCAAATAGGGGATCATCTGCTCCACGATAGTTCACGCCATCATTGCTGAGCAATGGGGATACCATGCTGGAAGGCTCTCTCCTTTCCCTCTGAGAAGTGACCAGGACAGGAGGAGGCTTGAAGTGTGCAAACCCGAGGGGCACCAACGACCCTTTCCATATACTGGAAGCAGGCTTGAAAAAGTGTTCCTCAGTGACCCAACAGGAACACTCTCCCAGGCCACAAACATGGTGGATGGGGTGGGAGGTGGACCAGAAAGCTCCCCCACCACACGGGCGCCCTGATTACCTTGGTCTCGGGTGGGAACAGGCCAGAAATGTGTCAGTGAGTGCACCACATGTCTCCAGCAGTGGCCCAGGCGACCACCATTGGCTTCCAAGAGACCTAAGCCCCTTGAGGTCTGGAAGCAGAAGAACAGACTCCATCTCTCCAGCTCCTCTGGACCAGCTGGTCTGTCCAGGCAGCTGTTGCTGCTGCTGGCCTCTGGTTACCTGGCAACCAGGGTTCGAAGTTTCACCTGGAACAATGCTGAGGAAGCATGGTCACTTCCTGGAGTCACCCTGCCCAAGCCTCCCTCATGGGCTCTCCTGGGGGCCACCAGCCCTGCAGACTCTGCAACAGTTCCAGAGAGAAATGATGGAGAAGTTGCCTCCCGTCACCACTAGAGGGCAAAGAGGCACATGAGAGGGTGCAAGGATGAAAAATAACAGCAGCAGCAGAGAGGGATGGCTATCATCCTCTTTAATCTATTATTATTATTATTATTATTATTATTATTATTATCATTATCATTCCTTTCTTCTTCCCTAGTATATGGCAAATAAATTCACCTTCTTTCATTTCACCTACTGAACTAAAAATGTTCTCATCTCTCAGCCTTTGAATATGTATGTTCTTTATCCTTTCTGGGGTGTTAGGTACCTCTTGCTTTCCTTTAGGTTTCATAGTGGAATTTATAGTGATGTATACATTTCTATGCATGGTCTATGGGTTTGTTTATGGTGGATTACCCCCACAAGACTGTAAGCTTACAGAGAAAGAGTGGTGTTTACATCAATAATTTTTGTGTGTTCAGGACTTAGCAGAGTATTGGGTACCTAATTCACAATAACTATCTGTGGAAGGACAAATAACCTTTTAAAAAGTAAATTCCTTTAACAAAGTCTTCATAATCTGATAGTAAAGAGAATTCCCCCCTAAAGGATGGGAGCATGTAGCATTTTTATTTGTTAATGCCAGCCATTGTGCCACCTGTAAAAACTTTTCCTGGAGTCTTTTTATCTTGTTCTGTTACTGCTGTTACTAGGACAGCCTTACTCTATGCCTGTTGCCTTCTCTGTGTTCTCTTTCATTTATCCCATAACAAGTTACTTCCTTTAAGCTTTAGTGAGATTTAGCATCTGGCTTCATTATATCCAAAGATTATCTGTTTCTGCCTGTTTTTGTACAGAAGGCAGGAATACAACTCTCAGAGGTAGAATATTTGCTTCATATATAGGAGGTAAGGAAGGAGGAGGAAGGGAGGAGAAAAAGAACAGGAGAATTGAAACATTGCTTTCTTTATGCAGATGCACTTCCTTCAATACAGGGGTTAACAGTCTTCTTGTCTCTGCATTCCAAATAAGGTAGAAATTCCAGATACAGCAACAGTGATACTTATTTGGTGTTAGTTTTTAACCTGGTCCCTCTCCCCATTTTACATTTACCTGCTTTATATGTAGTTGGTTTTATGTATATGTTCATTTTCTGGGAAGAATCATTTTTTTTCATTAGGTTTTATGAGAAGTCATAGCCTCAGAAAGTGTCCTGAGCTTTTAATCCAGCATACTTATCCCTAGGGAGGCCATATCTGCAAAGGTGATTATGTCCTCTCTGTACATCATTTGATGTTGCCACTTCAGGATGCATCTTGAACCTTGTTTTCAAGAGAATGTTATAAACAAGTCTTAAGCTTAGCAGGCATTTGTGCCCTCATGAAAAAATTTTCATCATAAAAATGTCCTGTCTGTAAAGAACATCTGAGAACATTGTAAATGCACTCTGTTACTTTCATTTTAGTCATTAACATTATTAGTACTATTTACTGTTTTTCATTATTTTGTTAGAGACCCAAATATGATGGCTCTGCTGTAAGAGACTGTACACACTGTTAACTAAAAATAAAACCACACATTCAAAACAAGTATTATCCAAATATTGATAAGAATTAGTTTAGATTTAGTGCCCAAAATAATTCAGTTGAAATGTGGGAAAGACATTGAAACACCATTATTCAGCAAGCATTTAGAGTATATATGTAAATATGATGAAAGGATGTACACATAAACACAACCTAAGAATATACTCATATAAATATAAAAGATAAATCTACTAAAATCTGTAATCTAAAGAAACTAATCAAGAGGAGGACCCTGACTAAAATGCTCAATCCCTATCCTGAAAGGCAAAGAGGATGGACATAAGAAGAAGAAGAAAACAGGAAACAAGTTAGAAACCCGCCACAGAGGGCCTCTAAAAGGCTCTGCCCTGCAGACTATCAAAGCAGATGTTGAGACTTATGGCCAAATGTTGGGCAGAGTGCATGGAATCTTATGAAAGAAGTGGGAAATAGTAAGATCTGGAGAGGACAGGAACTCCACAAGGAGAGCAACAGAACTAGAAAATTTGAACACAGGTTTCTTTCCAGAGACTCATACTCCAAACCAAGTACCATGCATGGAGATAACCCTAGAACCCCTGCACAGATGTAGCCCATTTCAGTTTAGTCCAAGTGGGTTACATAGTAATGTGGGAAGAGGGACTGCCCTCTGACAAACTGGGATTGGCCTGCTCTTTGGATCACCTCCCCGTGAGGGAGGAGAAGGCTTACCAGGCCACAAGAAGACAATACAGCCACTTCTGATGAGATATAATAGACTAAGATCAGAAGGAAAGAGAGGGGAACCTCCCTATCAATGGACTTGGGAAGGGGCATGGAAGAAGGAGAAAAGAGGTGGGATTAGGAGGGGGAGAGGGGTTATGGGAAGATACAAAGTGAATAAAGTGTAATTAATAAAAGCTAAAAATAAAAAAATATTAAACACACAAAAATAAATAATAAAAATTTTTGGGTACACACACAAAAGGTGGAATTTCATTAAGCAGGATATTTTTTTTTCCTTTTGTTTTCTTGCCAGAAAAATTTGAACATGTTTCTCCCTCTCCTTTTTTTTCCTGTCCCTTCCATTCCTGCCTTCCTTGCTCAGGGTGAATTTACAAAAATTGCACTTGAATGGATGCAATTTGATTTTTAAGCATTGCCAAAAGTACCCCTGAAGCCTCACTTAAACCTTGAACCCCAAATGCATTCTAGCTATTTTTTTTCTTGCACTGGTGATTAAGTAATGCAACTCATTTTCTGGGGGGTAGATACCCAGACATGGTGAATTTCTCATCTACCCCTCCTTTTCCCATGCTTATGTCCTTTAGCACTTTGGGGAGCGCATTGACAGAGGTTCCCACCCATGCAAAAACCACAATCATACATGTACTTTCTATGATTTCTAACAAATTTTTTTCTAGTTGCCTGTCTGAGACCTCGACTTCGCCTAAAATAATCAGCGACAGTTCTCAGGTGACAATCTCTTAAGTGCAGCCAAGCTAATAAGGCAAGTGCCAAAGCACTCCAGATGGGTATTCTTGGCACATTGCCAGGACAGTGGCTGAACCCAGGAGCTCAGTGAAAGACCCCGATTGGTGTCTTCCGTCA
>JAEOAE010003513.1:0-42151 GCA_036365155.1 Meriones psammophilus
ATGATGAACTGTCTTAAAGAGTCACACATAGCATTAGGGGGTATGCTATGCCCTAAAGCAACCTCACTGGAAAATTTGCTCCCATGATGGATGAGAACTTCCCCAAGTCTGCACGGATGCAGCACCGCCTCCTCCTTCTGCCCTCCCTAGTCAAAAAATTTGCAGGTTCTCTGTGAGACCATGAAGCTCTGTGCAGTCAGAGCAGAATTACATACTGCCTGGTTAGGAGGAGTAGCCTCACCCAGGTGAGGACCCCACGACCCTCCCTGTGCACCCCTTTTGTGAGAAAGGTCAACCAATAGTCAACAGGTTTAGCTAGGATGGTCTTTTACAGGGAGATGTGGCCGGACTCTTGAAGATGAATGCTGTCTAGCTTGAAGAATAGTCCTGTCCACCCTGTGTACACACGAGACAGCTGTTCTCTTTATCCAGCATCCCTCAGAAATGTAGACTACATTGCTAAGGAGTTCTTCTTGCAGAGGCAGGGGTTTACGCTACTCAAAATGAAACTCTCAAATTCAGGAGATTGATCTAAGAGAAAGGCTCTCACCAAAGGAAGCAGTATGCCTCACCTTCAGATCTCTGACTGGCACTCAGTTCTGAGCCTCTGCTATTGCTTATTACAGTCTTACAGTCTTTTAAAAAGCAAAAGCTTCTTTAATGAACCAAAGTTATCCCAACAGTGTCCCCCCCAAAAAAAAAAAAAAAAAAAAAAAAAAAAAAAAAGCCCAAACAAGTGACAATCTAGCTGGAGTCATGCTCAGGTCATCAGGTTTGGGGGCAAGTGCCTTTACCTGCTGAGCCATCTTCACTGGCCCTGAAATGTTTCACTTCAGTCTGCATTATTAATATCATCTCCATTACTTTGTTAAATCTAGACCACGGATCAGTAAACTTCGTCTCCAAAAGACCAGAGAGTAAATAAATTAGACTTACATAAGCCACATATGGTCTCTGTCACACATTCTTTGTGTGTATGCTTTGTTTTTACAATCCTTCAGAAGCATAAAAACATTAAAGCCGTCCTTTGCTTGCAAACCACACAAAACCAGCCTTGGGTCAGGTCTGGAAGGACAGTTCTCTGGTACTCGGGTCTAGACAGCTCCTGAAACAATAAAACAAGCTGTGATTTATATCATTCACTGACTCTATGGTGTAAATATCCCCTTCGCGGACAATGTCAAGATCCCATGACTTCACTGGACAGGTGCTGAGAAGGCGCAGCAGGGAAAATTACCTGTTCTCAAACACACACACACACACACACACACACACACACACACACACACACGAGTGCACCACCTCAAGAGCAAAGAGCAAAGTAGTAAAACGGGGTGCAAGGAGCCTGAGCATTTGCTGTCTCTTGATGTTATCTATTCAGCCTTTTACCGATACAATTTTCTTTTTAGCTATAGTTGTGTTGACCAAATTTTTAACATTATAGCGATTTCTAAAAGTTAACTGTAGCCGAGCACATCACACACTCTGCGGGGCTCCTGGGACCAGCACTGCCTTCTCTCTTCCTATGAAAGCCACCTTAAAGAGCCACGCTCTTCTACTGCATGGTCCCAAATGGGCCATGATGAGTAGGTTTTGAACGCTCTACTTTGTCATTTGTCTGAGAGGGAAAGCACTCACGCATCTTACTGGCGGCATTTGGCTGGCAGCAGCTGGGCTTAAGCATGGCAAGGGATCGAACTACTGAAGGCAGCAAGAACAATAAAAACTGCTATCTCCCATGTAGATGTCCAAGAGCATTAAGAGAAAGAATAAATTCACAGGAAGCAACAGTGCTATAACTCTTAGGAAATTCAAATGCAAATGAAAACGACTATGTAGCAGACATTTGGAGGTGACCAGTCGTGCTTGCTCATCACTTTTTTTTTTTTTTAAAAAAACCTGGATGTTTACACATATCTGCTCCCTGATGTATCTCTGTGTAGTGCTGGCACAGGACAAGCTAAAACCAGAATGCAGAGAACACTCACAGGTAAATTAGCTCAGGCTACTTTTGTGGATGGGAGATTCTGACACTGAATAGATAAATGCAGCCTTCCAATCCCAACTTCGCTTTTAGTCTTCTAGAGGGAGTAGGTGCAGGAAAGTGTTCCTGATATTGGAGTGTGCGGGGAGACTTTTTGCCCTTAATTTAAATAATTGTTTTCCTAGGAAAATTTAATTTGGGGAAAAATGTTTTTCTAATTAACTGGATGACCGTGTGCTGTGCAAACAATAAAGATTCTTATTTGAAAGTAACACATGCCCCTGCTCCTAGGACTACCAAGGGAATTTAAGATGAAAAAAAAAATGCAAGCAGCTCCGACCTCACATTTTATCAGAGCTAAAAAAGACTCCCCAGCAGTTTTCATGTCAGTTCCCAATTTAAAAGCCACAAGAGTTGAGCAGGGTTGCACTGTACCGAGCCGTTTCTCATCCCTAGAAATGGCTGTGATTGATCAACTCGTCTCTTGGTGGGTGTGTCCTTCCCTCCCTCTCTGTTCCTCTTGTGCTGGGCTTGGCCTGCAAGGTTAGAAACTGCACATTTAGATGGCTCAGAGGAAGATTTCATAATACTAGTGTTGGGCTGGGCAGTTTAGCCAAATTCCATTCATTAGCTCAGGCGCCACCCAGAGTATGACCAGCAAGAATGCTGTTTTGGTTCCATAGTAGAGCTGATAGGAAATCGGAAATGTCCCCACCCCCCTTTTTTACGTCTGTCTCTTTCTGCTTTGGTTCCTAAGAGGCAATGTATGGACAAATGAAGGGTCCAGGATTCCGGGCTATGGAAGACAGGAAGCTAATCGCTAACTCAACCCCTAGTGGAGCAGCTCAGTCAACAGCCACTCTCTTTCTGGCTGTGTTTTAATCTATTCGACACTATATCTACGTAGAGACATCAGAGTTGTGCGTACGTTAGACTTTAAGCATCCCCAAACAGAAATTGAATATCCAACCCACCTGATGTTTCCAGAGATGCTGTTACTGAGTAAAGACCAAGATGGGGCTTTGGGGAACAACACATTACAGATGGTCCCTGCCACAAAGGAGCTTTACATTTATAGAGGAGGTACCTGGGGCTGTCAAGGGAATCAAAATTCTAAAATCCCAAGCTCTGCTCTGACCTCTTACACATAAAACACAAAACAAAGGAGGAAGCGGGAGCTTCTTGGAGAAGTCTGAAAGTTGCTGGGGGAGGGGAGATTGGCAGGGGTGCGTGCCCTGGGAAGTTGGGGATCCCCTGAAGTCAAGGCAGCATAAGCAATGAAGCTGGGGTGGGGTAGTAGAGGGGCCAGGGAGAGGGTGGTGTAGAAAACCCAACTTTCACAGCCTGGTCTTCCAGTATGCTCTGAATGGATGAGGCACCCATGACTGGAAGATCTGCAGAGTAGCAGGTCTTATTTGTGTGTTGGCAGTGTTGCTTCCTGTTTCGGATTTTTTTTTTTTTTCAACTCAAGAGAAACCAGTTCAACACTGATACAGGCTTGTTTGTCGATGCTCTTGCTTCTGGGTTGTCCTTATCCTTTGGAATAAGAAGCAGCCTGAGACAGAGAAAAAGTGTGCAGGCCACAGCACTCTGTAGCTTGCGCTGTACCTGCTGTAGGTGATGTTCTCTGCTTGTAGAGTCATGAGTCTGTGACACCTTCCATTGCATCAAATATTTCACCTTCGGGAGATCTTCTTCTTGCTAAACTTCAGAACTGTATTTTAAAAAGCTGCCATCAAGTCGCTGTGGTATGAAGACTAGGACTTTCCGGGCCCGTCTTAGTTTATTTCTGGCGCTAGAACAATATATCTGACACTGGTTAATTTATGACAGAAAGCGGCTTTTCTCTTGGGTCAGGGTTCCGGAAGCTGGGAAGTCCAGGTGGGTGATACCAACAAAAACATCATGCTTCTTCACCTCACAGCTGAAAGCAGAAACGTACAGAGGAGACAGAACAGGGGAGACTGCCTCATTTTCAGATGACCCACTCTCATGGTAACTAGACAGGTCCCTTAAGAACTGACTACTCCTGTGAGAGTAGCATTACTTCCTCTTAACAGCCAAACTGTCTCTCAAAGACACTACTGCTTCCCCGCCCTGGTAAATTGGAGACCATGTTCAGCACAGCCAGGACAAACCACACTCAAACTATAGCACTGCCCCAAATGACTCAATGCTTTTGAAGCCTGGGTGAAAATTAAATATTTGCTAAAATTGCAAAGCTTGTCATTTGAATAGCCAAAGTTATCTGACATAAATACAGTAAATCAGAGTTCTGAGCCGCAGCCTGACTTTAAGGGGCATTGACACCTTTTTGTGTTCACTCTCAGTTATTATGAGCCTCCTCATCGTTTAACACTGCTTCTGTTCCCAAACTAAACAGAGACAGTCTCTGTGATCTTTGTGTTCAGGTTATGTATCTTATCTGGTCTTGAAGTTTGTCTATATAGCTCTCATCCTCTGGGGATTTAGAAAACATAATTTTCTCAGGGTTCTACTACAGAGTCTTTAAACTGCCTGCGGAGAACTTTCCAGAGGGTCATGCTCCATCACGTTCCTAAAATCTCCTGTTGCTCTCAAGGGGACTCCTGTGCCCTGCTCTCTTCTTCTACCCCAGCTGATCATGTACCTTCAGGCCAAAAACAGCTACCCTGTCCCCACCCCTGACCTCCCCTACCCCAGCCCAAAGAAGGACATGGAGAAGAAAAACTGTTAGCAACCCAGAACAGGCTGGCTACCCCATGAGGAGAAACTTCACCCTCCGATCTGAATTCTTTTTCTCAAACTCCATCACCTTTGAAACCTATCAGATGGGTCACAGGATCTAATCAGACTTCCATGTAAGACCAGGCAGCCTCGAAGTGGAACCTACCTCTGGTTTTGTTTTGTCTGTCAAGAAGCCAGGTCCTCATGTTCTACTGAAACATGTTTTTGTAAAGCACATTTTAATAAAGCAGAAATACTTTCTGTTCAGACAAAAACAGTGGTTTCTTCAGAAATGTTAAGCATTGTGTCTTTGAGCAGAGTTTCACTGATGGCTTGCCAAGCGCTCTGTTATAAATTCCTACTAACGCTTTCTCTGATTTGAGGCTGTCAACTGAATTGTTAGACCAGAGTCCCAGCCCTTCCTGGAAAACTTCAGCATGGGGCTCTGTGCGGGGTCATTTTCCTGTGGATCAAGATTTATATAAAAATACCCCTTTTTACTGGAAATTTTGGGTGACAGGAGTTGAGCCTGAAGTTTCTGCACACTCGTGGTGCTGTTGACCGGGTAGATGAAATGGCATTCCAGGTGACCATGGCTGCTGTTGGCACAGGTCTGTCTCGGTGGATGTCATCTCAAGAGGTTCCCATTTTGCAGCCAGCCTCGGGGGCGGCCCTTGTCCCACCGTTGCATAATAGATGTCAGTGTGATCCAGGCCCTCAGACTGTTGATTCTCATGTTCTGCATCAGAAAATAGAAAGGAGCCTGGGTCTGTGAGAAAGCCTGTCCAAAGCTGGCTGCTCTGGCCAGTGATTCATATATGTCAGAGGAGCAGCAGGGTTCTGCCTTCCCTGAACAGCTTTTGTGGGGGAAGCTGAAGGAATCCCAAGGAACAAAGAACAAAGACAAACGCAGATGTCTAGTCACTGCTGCAGGAATTAGAGCAGTGGTTCTCAACCTGTGGGCCACGGCCTCTGCGGGAGTGGAAGGCTGAACAACCTCTTCACCGGGGCTCCCCTAAGATCATCAGAAAACACAGATATTTCCCTTGTGATTCATAACAGTAGCAAAATCACAGTTATGAAGTAGGAACGAGAGTCGTTTTATGGTCGGGGTCACCACAGCGTAAGGAACTGTGTGAAAGGATCGCGGCGTCAGGAAGGCTGAGCAGCTCTGGATGGGAGCAAACAGCTGAGCGGGGAGTGACTAGACTGCCTAGCTGCTGCCTGCTGCCTCGTGGGCAGACGTGCTCTGCCCTCTCCCCGCTGAGGGTACGGGGTTGTTTGTTTCTCTGCAATAGCCGGGTTCTTGATGCTATTTTCTTAGCCAGTTCTTTTCTGAGGGCAAGATCCAGGACTCCTCCCTCAGAGGCCTTCTGAGGAAGTCTGGCTGAATTCTTGTAACGAGCACCTGGTACGGAACAGTCAAGGGTCTCTTTGTTCCTAGAGTTCTCCCCTACGGGCTCCCCCGCGTGTTGGTTCTTCTAGATGTGTTTGTGTATTTGCTGCCTTTAAAAGATGTTTTTATTTCATCTGTATATGTCAAAGCCTGTGTGTGTATGTATGTTTATGTGTGTATGCATTCTGTATGTATGTGCACCCCATGCATGCCTGATAGTCACCGGATCTCCTGGAACTGGAGTTACAGGCACTTGTTAGCTGCCCTGTGGACAGGGGGGAACCAACTCCAGAACTTCTGTGAAAGCAGGCAGTGCTCTGAACTGTGGTCTCTCCAGCCTTTGCTACTAAGTTTATTTTGTTTTGTTTTTTGTTTTAGCTTTGAATGCTAACTCTTGCATTGCTTTGTTGCTGCTGCTGCTGTTTACCTTCAGTTCAGTGTGACATTTTACTCTGATTACAAAGTTTTCTCAATTTCACTTTAAGAGACTCGGACTCTTCAAGAGCTAGTAGCTCATCAGAAGAATAAAATAGTTTGAAATAATTATGTACATAGTTTAATAGATAATGTATTAATATATAATCTAGATGTAAAGAACATATATATTTTTAAAAGATCTTTTTATATTATATTTAAGGATATATATTATATGTTATATATTATATTTATTATCTATTTATATATTTTATATTACATATCATACATGTATATATTATTTATATTATAAATATATAAAATATGTAAAAATAATTAATATAATATATACAGAAGATATATATATGTCTTCTTTAAAGTATATATGTGAGCCAGATATGGCCACTCATACCTACAATTAGAAGGTTGAGGTAGGAGGATCATCATGAATTCAAGGCCAGCCTAAGCTATGTAGGACGTTTTACGCCCACTAGGGCAACAAAGTGAGACTCTGCCTCAGGCAAATAAAATATATATTTACGGGTTTCATGGTACACAGGATAAGGCAATGCACGTAGGACCTGGAAGTTGATTCGTAATCTTACACATTTGATTCTAATTACATTTTATAATATGTCTGAGAGCTTTGAAGACAGGAGACAGGAAAAGTCTGATATTAAAAAAAAAAATCACTGTTTTGTAGAAAGTACTTTTCTGGGAATGTGTGTATTTGTGTGGATACATACATAAACTACAAAATCTATATGTAGTACCAGGAAGGGAAAGAATGAGGGACACTTCTGAGGTTTCTCACAATTAACAAGAGAAAAGGCCACATACCATAAAACAAAATACAGTGCTAATGCGAACAGAGCATGCTCATAACACAAATCGGGAGAATTAGTTATGTCCGAGATCCCTAGAGTTGACTTTGCTGGGTCTCACAGGCTCATCAGCATTTCACCAACCAAAGACTGAAAGACAAAGAGTCACAAATAACAAAATATACATCGTAATCAGCTAAACAGGGTCTTACAGCAGAAAGCCCTTCTTTGCACAGAGCAAGGGAAAAGAACAGTAGTCCTGGCTGGGGTCAGATATGAAGGTCCTTGAGAGCCTTGCTAAGATTTCATTTTATCCCCAAAGCAACTAAATGCAATGAAGAGATAGGATAAATAATGACTTTAACCTTTAATTCTCAGTTTGAAGCTTAGCTATTGTTTGAAGATCTCTGTATGGATGAAGAGCCAAACTTGTAGCTATCAAGATCTGTTCCAGGATTGCCACAGTAAAAGAAGAAATGAGGAGTTGACAGGAGACAGTTTAGAAATGGAAATTCCATGTTTAGTCATCAGTTGGTTGTAAGGAAGTAGGAGAAAGACAAGGATGTGCTGAGACTCTGGTCTGGTGGTTGGATAGATGAAGATTCAATTCACTAACATTGAGAAAAGACTCTTGGCAAGGAGACATGCTTAGAGAGAATTCAGACAAAGCAGGCGTACTCGTGGAAAATTTACAGGAGGAAGCTCAAGTGCAAGAGAGGGGCCATACCTAGAGTCACATGTTTAAGACCCGCAGAGACACAAAAGGTAAGGTAAGCACCAGGGGCAAGTACACAGAGTAGAAGAAAAGGCTAACAATGCCACTCCCCACCATTTCACCCCAGGGACATAGCATCAACTGGAAAGAGGAAGAGGAGGAGCCAGGAAGAACTTAGAGACAGTCAAAGAAGTGGGAGAAACCTAGAGAGCTGTAGCCTGGGAAAAGGAAGGCCGCAAAACAGTAGAGGAGGCCAGAAGCATGTCCTCCTTCATGGCTGCTATCAGTTAAGGGAGCTCTGGGAAGTTTAGGGAGAGTAATGCCTAGAGAGTGAAGAAAGCAACCTGGACTTTCAAGGGACGGAGAGGAGGGGCAGTGGACGGAGACAGCAGCCTCAAAATGAGAGACGGATGACCCACAGGGCAGCAAACTGAGAGCCACATTGTCTTAATTGTCAATTATTAAGGTGCCATAGAGAATATATCATAAGTCTTCATGTCTCTTGTTTGTTGTCAAGAGGTAGGTGTTCCAAGTGGCCCGGCTCCTAGGGCTCCTGCTTTGTCGCTGTTTGCTTTTAGTCCCTCCTGTATGGAAACAGTTATGTAAGACGCTAGCTACCACCTGTGATGTCCAATTCATCTTCCTCTGACTGTGGCCTGTGGAACCGGTGGAAGATGCTATGAAAGGGTACAGTTGCATACTATGATGGGATGTTGGAATTCGAGTGATATGAGCGTGGATGAACACCTTCTTTGAGGATGTCAGAGGAAAAGAGCACTGGACAGGTCAGCCACAATCCCCAGCTCCAGGGAAAGCTGTGGAGAAAAGCTGGAAGAAGGCTGACTGGGGAGCAGAAGAGCTTAGCATACAAGACACTGGGGGAGGGTATTTTCAGGAGAAGGTGCTGGAGGAGGAGCTGAGCAGAAGTGTCTTCACCTGAGATGAGAATGTAGTGAGACTCCGAGAAAGCATTGTCAGTAAAAGGAGACTCGGGAATTAAGAAGATCCTAATGGGCCCTTTGCTGTATTCCATGACCTGATGTCCCTGCTGTGTGTTTGTGTACACAGTGTCTTTACATAGCAATGGCCTCATGAACAAAACTTAGGAGCGCTCACCCCAAAGACACTTCAATAAAAGATGAGCTAAATGGCTCTGGCCTAGTGCATGCTGACTTAGGTTTGCATAAGTACAGTCTACAATGTTACTGCAAGGAAATTACCTACTAATGATGACTTCATAGAGCACATCCTTGTCATCAACCAATGCATATTTAATATGCATTATAGCTCACATTAAGAACATCACAAAATGCATGCACACTGTCATATAAATCATAACTATCAATATTTAAAAATGAGCTGTGTGAATGAAAATTAAGTTATTTTTCTCTGGAGGGGAGAGGCTCACTTTAAAAAAAGGTGAACTTGGAAAGGGAATGTGAGGACACATCCAAGGAGGACCGTGAGCTATGCGAGGATGGGGGCAGGGAGGGGAGGACCACTGTTAAAGGCATTCCTGGCAGCACAGCTTATCATGTAACTGAGTCTGGTCTTACTCTCCCCCTCCCCCACAGTGGAATGGAGCATGTCTAAAGACTTTTCCCCTTTGGCCAGGGAGATCATCATGGACAACCTGCAGACCCTGAGGTGCACAATCACAGGACTCACCACAGTAAGTGTCCTCCTGATGGACTTGCCATCCTCTGCCTTTTGCACAGGGCGCCTGGTAGCAAATGCCCACTCAGCCAACATCCAGCCCTCTGACAAGAACTGCCATTTGTCTGGTCCCCATAATTTGAGTCTCACAAAGGGGCGAGCAGACAGCATGAACCACTTTGTAAGCTGCCATGTTCTAAGGAGATCAGAAAGAAACTGGCCTCGTGTGAGCCTTAAAGCGGCTGCTTTCTGGATCACAGTCTAATCTGCAAGGGGATCAAAGGCTCCGAGAGATCCAATTTTGACTCCCTGTCTGATGGTAAAAATAACAGCCTCATCTACCCCTCACCCCACCGCCTCACTGAGATCTGTCATCAATTGGAGCCACACAATTTCCTGAGAGAAATCCTTTTCCTCTGATTAAAAAAAAAAAAAAAAAAAAAAAAAAAAAAAACCTGCCTAAATCAGCTACCACACAAAAGAAACTTATACATGGCAAAGGTACAATCTTTCTGTAACATAAACTAACTGTGAATGAAAAGCTGGAACTAGCCATCTTTATTTGTTTAACCAATCTAATTCAAATATTAATTATTCATTTATGAACCACAAATGAGCATCCACAGTGCAAAAAGTAGAAACACCTAGCAAATCTGCTCAGACTGAGGAAACTGTGAATTTCCTCAAACAATTACAATTCAGAAGATGTTATTATATACATACATATATATATATATATATATATATATATATAATTTTTAAATCAAGATCTTTTTTAAAATGTAATCTCAAACTTCTAAAATCCAACTCAAATAATTAACATCTTAAGACCTTCATATGGGAGGAGCACAGAAATATTTCTGTTGTTTTCTTAGAGGTTAGCCAATTAAAATAGTTATCCATACTATATAACCCTGAAACCTAGCATTAAAAAGCTGCCATCCAGATTATTCTAAGAGAATTGTTGGTGCTTTGGTCACCACCAAGAATTCTGGCTTTTAGTCCTAATCGCATGTCTACACCAGAGAGCAGAACTGTGGATCACCAGAGCAAACAAAGCCCCCCAAGTGGGTGGCCCCAGAGATGCTATCAGGAGAAGACTGGCTCCAACACCACAGCTTGCACAGTGGAAGGAGGCAGGAAGAACCCCAGGGAATTTCTACTGCTTAAAAGAAAAAGTGATATCGTGATAAAAGTGGAATACTCTCCACAGAGAGGTTCTCTGACATCTAAACTGGCTTCTCCAGGGATGAGGTTTTCCACTCTGCCGTCCAATCAGAGTGTGGTGCAGGCATTATGCTGAAGTGAATTTATAGTTCTAGGCCATTCCTATAACCCTGAGGTGCATGAAACCCAATTTTCAATGTTACAGAGAAAGGTGTTAATGTCATCATATGGTAAGGCAATATCATTGAAATCTAGCAAACTCTCCACAAAGATTTTTTTTTTAATGCAAACACCATTTTACATTTATAGTAAGCAATTGTTCACCCAATATTGGCTTCTCTACCACCCCTTTGGTCTCACAGAGGAAATAAAATAAAATAAGAAAAGAAAGAAACATCAAAGCAAATACTAAAACCATACAAAACACTTTAAAGGATTATCAGCAAGCAAAAATCAACACCTTAATTCTTAATGCCATAAAAAGACGTTAAAGAAAATAGGCCATCCTTTTAATAGCAACTTTAAACTTGAAGTCACATCAGAAAGTTGATTTTTTTTTTTTCATGCTTGAACAGCTAAGTAAAGGATGCTCACTGGAGCACTATTTATTGTGGCACAAAATGAAAATAATCCCAGAATCCACCAGTAAAGGACTGGTTGAATAAATGAAGGACTCTGGTCATAGTCAAGGACTATGCAGCCACTGAAAGGAGGAGTTCTGCCTTCATGCGCTAGCCTGCCAAGAGATTTATCACAGCTTGCTAACTTTCCAAAGAAACCTGAGTGAAGGCTGTCGCCTTTGGAGAGGGAAAACAAGTAGAAAAAGGTGAGGGTGGGAGATTGCTGTTGTTAGTAAACCTTGTAAAGCTGTGTGGGTTGGAAGAATTTGTGTGTGTGTGTGTGTGTGTGTGTGTGTGTGTGTGTGTGTGTGTGTTAGTCTTTTGTTTCGTTTTGTTTTTCAATTTTTTTTTTTCATGAAAGAACCATCTTTACTCAGATCATAAGACAATTAAGACTTTAAAGGATAAGAAGAATCACAATGGTAAATTGTATAGACAAAAACAAGCCACACATGGCATAAACATTTTTTTTTTTTTTTTTTTTTTTTTATAGAGGCATAAGAATAACAGTAGCTGAAATAAACACTTCTATCTGCTACACCTGTGAGGAGTGTAAAAAAAAAAAAAATTCCAAGAACAATTCTGTGTTTTCAACAAACTTATGGCCATAAGAGTCTTGGCTTGTTTTCTTGGACTTTTTTCACAAGCACTCAGAAATCTCATATGACTCCATTCTTGAACTGTTTTCTGATATCTCTCCTTTTTTTTTTTTTTTTTTCAATGCAGTTTATTCAGGAACCTTGAACAATCCTCGGACCCTGGGGAAAGCCAGCCCACAGCTTAAATAGCCTCTGGGTAGCCAACCTCAGTATGCCACGTGGGCAATGTAGATAGGTCCACATACATGGAAGTAAGCCAGATCCTCAGCCTTAGCCAAATGTGGAATTGTTCGTGACAGAGAGCACTCACCATCGGGAAGGTGGAAGGCGGAAACCAGCTCCATCTTTAAGGCATAGTATTCCACAGCTCTCTACAGTTCCCCCTTTTTTTTGTTTTAGACGCATCAGGCAAGAGTAGAGTCTGATCTCTGATATTAGAAATAAATTGGGACTTTGTACCAATGTTCATTTAGGTGTCATCCACCCAAAGAGCATCAGACCCGTCCGATACCTTTTTCTCAGAGGGGGGACCTGGGGCATCAACCCGCATGCAATCAGACATGCTCTTCTCTGGGTCCAAAGTGGCTGACCCTGAGTGCAGTGCTTAGCCTCGCATCCTGAATGTAACATTTTAGCTTTTTATGGTATCCAACCATGCTTGGGGAGAATGTCCTGCTTCAATGGCTGTAAAGGCCTGAATGATCATGGCTGCATCACACTGTTGTGAGACTCTAATCTTGCATATATACCACAGGCAAACCAAGGAGACCAACACCAGAAGGCCTGCTAACGCTCCCATGCCCACCCATTCCTTCAGATGATTCATGGCTGCAGCAATCCATGATGATAATCCTGTGGCTAGTCCTGCATCCACTCTGGTAGAATTTACTGTGACAATGGCCACTCTCAGCTGCTCCATCGTAGTATCGATTTCTCCAGTCCAATTACCTAAAATATAGCTCGACAATTGTTTAGACAGATTTGCAGCACAGGAAAAATTCTCATGTTATATGCTAGTGACTCAAAGTCCAGCATATTTTCATTGACAGCCAAGTTGAGCGATTTGCCATAGGGTATCAATTTGCTCCTGCACGAGGTCAATCCTCTGATTGAACACCATCAAGCTTCCTTTTAGTTGAGCATTAATTCATTTATGTACAACTAAGGCATGAGCTACATTGGCTAAATGATTATTCAGGGTCTGAGCAGTCTTCCCAATATGACTCATGGCTAATACCCCCGGTGGTAGCTCCAACAGCCGCCTATGAGATGGTAGTAACAATGGTGGCTGTAGTTCCAAGATCCCTTTTCTGTCTGAAGAGAGTCATAGCGTGAGGGGCATCAACGGGCACAGGCACCCAGTGAGGCATGCGAGTAACCAGGGCATTCCTAAATTTACTAGCACATGCACACAGACAGACAGGTACACACACATTTAATAGTAGATACCTGGGTTATGAGTTTATGAGTTTTCTGGTTTGTGTGTTTATAATTTTCAAATGTTATGACAATCTTTCATCAAAGACAAACTATGAGCCAGGTGATAAATTGTGGGCTTTGTGCGCAGTGTCTCTCCTTACCCTCACAGAAATCCTTCATCTTCCCCACAGCCTTGTGGATTTGCATCACTGTCATTGTCATCTGTGGCAATGCCACCATCAGAGAGAACTTCCATAAGACTCATTTCGTTCTGGGCATTAACCTAAGAACTTTATACAGTAGCCGTGATCTCTTTGATGATGAGGAGGGAGCGATAACCTAGAGGCCTATTTTACAGAGCACAGCCTTCGCACAGTAATTCAGACAGAGGCTTTCCCGGAGGACACATCACGGGTACACAGCTGGACTGTGATTCAAAACTTGAATTTGTCAAGACCCTTCCATGTCTCCTATGGTAACCAGAGCCCCATTATCAGACAGAATAACAGGCTGAAGACCAGCCAACCACGCCTACTACCTCCAGGAGGATTGTGTGGTGATACATGGTTACACATGGCCCTGGACCACTGATACCACTGCTCTCCAGACTCCCTCTTGATTTGATAATTTCATCATGAGAATTATTTGGACATTTCCATTGCTAAAGACTTTTCAGAAACACACTCTGGGACTAGCAAGGGTGAGACACTGAGGAACCAGTCCTATTGGCAAAGGCAGGGGTGTGTAGTATTGGAGATGGAGCAATAGAAAGCACAAAAGGCTAGTCTCGGTTAACCTGGGAGCACAGGGGGAAGCAATTGCAAAGCGTACCCCACACAAATACTTACCTGCAGATGAGGCTTACTTCTAAAGCTCAGATGTCTGGATTCCATAAGTTTCACCTTCTGTCCGGAAGCCCCTCAAACAAGCTCATCGTAGACCACTCTCGGAATGACAGGAACGGTTGTTCAGGGCTTAGATGAGTCAGTTATTTGTTGGCAATTAACACAGCGAAACGCAATGCTTACTAAAATGGTGTGCTTGATTAGCAAGGGAAAGAACACAAAGCCTAGCGTGTGGTTAGAGTTGCTGCAGACATGCCATATCACTTGGAAAGAACAATATAAAAACACTCCCATTCTATTTATAAACAAAGTATGACATTGTGATGTAACGTGTATCAGTCTTCAGATATTTACTAGAGGACAATGTACTCTAACATGACAGAGTAATTGGAAATTTGGTAATATGTTCCAGTAAGCTATAAAATTTTTTTTTTATATTTTTACAAAAGGCCTTAATGTGTTTTTATAGACTTATGTTATATGATATGGTACATAATAAGAGAAAAGCACTCAGACAGGCTTGTCTGAGTTACGATCAGGAAAGCCCTGATATGGCCCAGTGAGTGTAAGCTCTGTCTGCATTGTGTTGTGATTGAAGTGTCTCATTACCAGAACAGTGAGCTGTGTTATGTGAAACAATCTGCCCTTTTCCTACCAGGCTAAGTTTATTCCTGTCAGAATCCTGATTTCTTAATATATTTTCAATTTTCTCCCTCATCCCTGAAGTCTCCCATTTTATGTAGTCTTCAGAACTTTCCCAACATCTATGAGAAAAAAAAAAAAAAAAAAAAAAAAAAAAAAAAAAAAAAAAAAAAAAAAAACACTCTTTTCCAAAATGTTGGCATTGCTCAGAGCTTGCTTGGGCTGCAATTGAGCATTGCAATTTTCTTATGTATTGTAAAGTCATCAGAGCCAGCTCACCTCCTAGGACTAGGCTGAAAAGCAGAGGCCCATTCCACTGCCCCTACACCCCTCCTTGTACTGATGACAGCATTAAGACTCATTAGAACACATTACCATGCTCAGGTCCATGTACTAACTCAGCCACCCAGGAGTATTACTCCGGCGCAGGCTCCTACTCATCCTCACTGCACCATGGGCACTTTGAGAGCCATGACTTCAAGTAAAGGAGCAAGGACCCATTCGGGGTCATGAGGGCAATTGTTTATTCTGTGTCCAGATGCAAGCTGCACTGTAAATGGTCTAAAGGCCTCTGGTGGTTATTTCCCTAAGCTTCAAATGGGCCAGCCTTCCTCAACACCAGCATGTTTGTATTCCCGGTGCCTCACCAATAGCATTCTGGGCATCTCCTGTGTGCTGGGATGCTACCTGACTCATACTCTTTTTCTTTCAATCTTCCAAAGGATTTTAAAAACTGACTTTGCAGAGGAGAAAAGTGAGGCAAAGAGGAGTTCAGTCATGGATCTTGCCCACAAGGAACAGTCTACAAAGGCCAATGTTCTGTCTCCAGAGTTGACCAGAACTAAGCCCCAACAGAAGAACTCCAAATAAGATCTAACTCTCTTGCCCAAAAGTGCACAGAATAATGAAATGAGCATGACCGCTACACATGGGATCACTAGACCTCTGTCACAATGCTGGCAGGGCCACAGAACTGAGTGACACAGGTCTGGAATGGAGAAGGGATGTTTCAGCTTCATCTTCCTCGAGGCAAAAATCTCCATTTTTACCTACATAGGAGAGAATGGGAATGAAGAGGGACTTGAAGATCTCTGAGGCCTCTTTCTTCTTAGATAATCATCAGATGGGATGAAAAGCAGTGTTTCCACACTAACTCACCTTCAAGTCTTATTTACAGAATGCCTGTTACAAGACAGGCTTTGTGCCAGGTCCCTAATAATGAGATGAGATGAAATCTCATTTCATCCCCATAAACCTCTCACAAGACAGACACCACCCTCATTTTTTCAAGTTAGGGAGTGAAGGCTCTGATGACAGAAATGACTTGCCTGGGAACAGGAAGAGGCAGTGCTCAAGTTGGAGTTTAGAGCAGACCCCACAGACCTAACTGTACCACGACCTGCCTGATGTAATGAACCCTCTCTGGTTTAGCTGAGTACCAGTGATGTCCCTCCTAAATGTATTCATCCCTGGGCTGTGCATGGACCCCTGTGAGATGCTTGGACCTATCTGCTATGAAGTACTTGACTGTGTGAATGAGGAAGACTCTATTTTAGACTAATTCTGTCAGGGAGCAATTTGAGACTGACTGGCTTCTCTGAGGGAGAGTGACTAGCCTTCGTGGAGATAGATGTACTTCAAGTTGTTGCCTTTGAAATGTTCAGGGGAAAAACTAGAAGAGGAAAAAAAATAGAAGCGGGGTTGCACAATGAAGTGACTGACCTGCTGGGGGAAAAAATCTAGAGCAGAATTGCAATCTTGACATTAGTCCCATATGAGTTATTACTCTTGATATCATTATAGCCAAATGGAATGAAAATAGAAGGGAGAGACAATCTCAGTGGGGACTGTAATTTAAATTTGCCATGTAAGCTAATACTGTATATTTAGAGACGGAGCAGAGAGGGTGGTTGGTGGCTCGGAGTATGTGCAGGGGCTGCTGTGCCAGCTAACCAAAGCAGACATTCATTAGAGCAAAATGTAGATTTCCATTTCTTGGCATCTGACGTGGGCTCTTTCCTTGGAAAGAAATGTCAATTTGGCCAAAAGTGTGAAACCTACAATAAAAGCATTGGGACTGTAGATTTCATCTGTCTGCACATTCTCGCCTGTCTTTTCTACTGTGAAAATCCAGTTGAAATTTGGGGTTCCGAGTGAAGAGGTAACAGGGGTGCTGATCAGGACAGGGGATGCTGAGTAAGGGAGGGGGGAGGCCTAGGAGAGGAGATATTGGGCTTCCAAATTTCCTATTTCTTTTGGCTCTCAAGTACTATTTTCTCTTGTCCAAAAAACTGCCCAACACAAGAAGCCAACCACAATTACTGTTTTGCATAGGGTTCTGAACAATGGCAGCTCCCAAACCGTCGGTCGGCATCGCCGCCTGCCAGGTCTGCGTGTGCTGGGCGCTCACCCACGGAGCCTGTGGGCACTGAACACAAAACCCCCGCGCCTCGGCTTTAAAATGTCTCTCTGTTTGTTTCTTTTGTTCAATAGACTGGAAAGACTATGACGACAGAGCCCAGACACAAGGGACAGAGCGAGGTTCTGGAGAGCCTACTGCAGCAGGTCCGAGCCCTTCATCAGCGTTACAGCTGCCGGGGTAAGGATGAAATCTGCGCTGGCCCATCGGCTGAGGTCTCGGCGGCGCCGGTAATTCTAGCAGTTTCCCAGCTGGGCCATACCTTCTCATTCATCAGGAAAAAAGAGATATTAATATTTGTACATCTGGAATCACTTTACAGTACTATCTTGCTTTAACCCTTCCACTGAGCCTTCCCTCTCCTTTCCCCTTCTCTCTCCTCTCTCTCACACACACACACACACACACACACACACACACACACACACAAAAGTTTTAAAATAAGCACAAGTTGGGGGGTGAGGGGTGGGAACAGCCTCTGCTACCATTCTCATCTCTGAGTGAGTCCTTCTCAACACTCCTCTGTGGTGCCTATGAGACAAACTCAACAATGACAGCCACGACAACCCTTCACACTGATTTGCTAAAATAGCTTTACAATGCATTTCCACATCCACTGTGCGAAATCTCGTCCTCACTTTGGCGTCGTCATGGGAAGCTAAGTTGGTTTGCCCAGTGTCCTAATGCCAAGCTACGGCCTGGGATTTGTGGTGCCATGTCCAGTCATCTCTGCTGTGGCTCTTTTTTTTTTTTTTTTTTTTTCACTGTGAACTTTGATCCCACCTTGAACTTTAGTCTTCCTCTGTCCCACTGATTGGGTGCGAGGAGAGCTCACCTCCTCTCCGTTTTAGCCCGCTTCACCCAGAGGCTCTGTGAGATGCTTTTAAAAGCTTCTCTGTTGCTTGGGTGGCTCAGATGGGACAGGGTCGGGTTTCTGATCTGTGTAATGATTCGTGGAAGAGGCACTTAGTTTTATTTGGAGAATTAAAGCCTCCATAAAGTTTTCATTTTCCATGCTCCCATCAGATCTCCAACTGCTCTGCTCTCTAGATTCAGGGCGCTGCTGAGCCAGCTGGGTAAAACACCCATGGCTCACGCTAAGATGCTATGCTATGCTCGCTGTTTAGACGAGGAGGCATAAATCATACTTAGCATTAGCAAAAAGTTTCCCAATTACTATAAAGCTCTGACAACAGGGCCCTTCAGAAACACTAGCTCTATCTGGAGATAAGGACAAGTGTTTGCTAGAAAACGATGTCTTTCTAATGAGAGGTAAATACATGCAAGGGCAGCTGGAGGGAAACCCAAGTGGGATTTTCATTCCCAGATCTCTAGGAAGATTTGATATCTCCCCACACCCCCACTTCACAAAAAGGAGACCTGCAAATGTTCTACACTGACCAAAGTCCATTCAGTTCTGGTTTCCTGGGGCTCATTTAATCAAGTTGGGTGTTACCTCAGTTCCTCTCTTTTCTGCCTCTCCCTTGCTCCCCTGCCTACTGGCTCCTGTATGAAAGCAAAGGTGATGGAGCAATCGCACAGGTGATCTTTGCAACCCACAGCTCCTCTAAGGAAGGAAGCTGAAACTGTTCATGACCAGGAAAGTTGATTTTGGGTTTATATATTACTAAGGGTTCAGATGCTCTCCCTATTAACACATGACTACTATCCAGTAACCAAGAAATGACTTCCTGGATAGCCCAGTTAGTTCTATGATTTCCACTCAATTCTTTTTATGCATGTACATGCCCCTCCCCCAATCAAAGCTGTACGCATATTAGGGATGCTGTAGCTAAGGAATAAAGTGAACCTTCCCCAAAAGGAACTTTTTTTTAAATTTTTAAAACATATCCTGGGCACTGAAATAATACAGACAATGTGAGAGGCGCAGCAGTTCCGTGAAGAGGCTTGGCTCAAGAGCTCAGGTCAGGTAAGGTTTGGAGACCCAGAATTCCTCACCACTCTTGTGGAAATGGAAACTAGACTTCAAAATATTAAAAACCACAGTAAAGAACCTAACAAATTTGATTAAACAAGTATGTTCCGGATTCTTCAGCCATGTAAATCCTTTGCCATAGAATTAGTATTCTATGGTGTAAGCGTTGGGACAGTGTTGGCTGACCCTGTAACCCATCAAGATAAAATAAAGTGCCTCACAGACAGAAAAAAAAGCAGTGATTCTAAGATGCTGCAGTGTAACTCTATGGGTCAAAGGTCAAGCAAAGACTGTGTAAAGTCTGCTAAGAGAGAACCACGAAGACAATGTTTTGAACATTTGACTACTTTGAGATAGTGAGGTTTACTGGGGACGCACACCTTTATGAACTTTGCATATAGAAAAGCAAATAATTTCCCTGAGACCTACTTCTACCGTTTAGAGTTTTCTAGCCCCATCACAACTTCCTCATCAGAAAATCGGGCTGTCTAACTTGCAGTGTTATTATGAGAAGGAAATAAGAAAATAGATTCAAACCACCCTCACAGACTCTAGCTCATTTTCAGTCATTGTTCTTGCAAGAGAAGAACACTCCACCCACAGTGATTGGCTGGCACATCCTAGCATGAAAGTGTGGGCAGGGAATTCACTGTACCGAACTGGGGTACTCACCAATTCTCAGCAGATTCCATTGCAGAAGTGATAGAAAAGCATCTCCACTCCTCCCTAAAGCCTGTGCAATCGGTACCAAAACCTTTCAAATCCTTATGCCCTTCAGTTTTGAAACTTTGTTTTCTTATGTAATTTATTTCTTCTGCCATCAGTACCCTTTCTCCTCCCTTCTTCCCTGCTAGAATTATTGTTAAATAGAGGTTGAAACCTCCTAAGCTAGTTTTCTTTCTCCACCCTAGTTCTCTTGTTTGTTAAGGTAAGGTCTCAAAGCACATCCCTAGCTGACTCACTATGCTGAAAAGATGACCTTAAACTCACAGTGATCCTCCTGCCTCTCCCTATTCAGTGCTGGGATTTCAGCTGTGTACCACTATGCCTAGCCTAATTCCTTTGATTTTCTTTAGTGTTCCCCTCTGCTTTTTGTCCTGACATCCTTTTACTGCACTTTCTCAAAATGTGTGTGTGTGTGTGTGTGTGTGTGTGTGTGTGTGTGTGTATCTTTCATTTTCTAAGACTTCTGTTGGATTTTTAAGCTTCAGATAACATTTTTAATTCTCAATGCTCCTTTGTTCTACTATTAAAAATAACTAATCCCTGTCATTACATGAGTTCAGCATCTTGTCTCCCAGAATGTTAATGACAAGCTCCATCTTGTACTTCCTCAGCACAGTCTCCCTTCAGACTTGGTCTTTTTGCTGGTTTTGGCCTTTGTGTTTCCTGGTGGGTATATTTTCTTAATAGCCTAATGAGCCTTCTGTGTTTGCTTAGATATAAAAGAAGAGAGATCAATAGCCACCAGGGACATGGACAAGGAACTTTATTCACAGGTTTCATTGTCTAGTGAACTGATGTCATGTTTTCATTGGGAAATCACCAGTGTCATAATCTGTGGGTGTATTCTCTGGTGAAATTCTCCTCCGGACAAATTTCTTCCATGATCCTGCCTGGAAAATATAACTTCCAGTATATGTGTTCTGAGAACAGAATGGGTAAATATTATACATGAAAACTTTCATTTAATCTACCAGTTTTAATAGCTAGTAGCATCACCACAGTCATCCCATTTCCAATTGTCCCTGAGGTCTCCCTGTCTCCAACCTCAGAGGCTTCACTTTTGTGGTCCATTGATTTTTTTTTTTTTTTTTTTTGCCTGTTTGTTTTTCTTCCCAGAGAATAAGCCACTGACTTTCACCTAGGGTAGGAGAGGGGTCTTTGTCTAGCTGTGCAGTAGAGGAAGAGATCTAGAAGTCTGGTTTTAAACAGATTTCACAAACTCCTGGTTTTAGCTGCATATGTGGCTCCTCTCCCCATTAGCAGCCACGGAGCTTGTGGAATGAACCACCTTACTTCTTCGTGGTCCACCTGGGTTTTAGGCATCATCTTTCTCAAGTCTTGTTAAGTCCATTTGTCTACCTGCTTTCTGCTACCAAACCTCACCTGCTGCTGTCTTCTGCCCCGCCGATTTGCCCTCAAAGAAACCACTTCCTTCAAGCCTGTGCTGAGGTTAGTAAGGTTTAGAGTGGTGGCAACAACCACGCTGACTCCCAGCTTACACAGCAGCAGCATTCTCCAACAGCCAAACTCATGTTCAAATCACAAACAGATTCTTTTTTCACCTTTTTCTGCCAGCAGCAACCATTACTAGCGCAACATTGAGGCTGATGAAGAGACATATGTAGCCAGTGACTCCTGTAGGATTACATGCAGAAGCCCACAGGGTGGGCCTCAAACTTGGGTCATCCACCCAGGCTTCTCTGTCTTAAGAGTGCGGTAGGGTTTCTGTTCTCATCCCCAGGAACATGCCTACCAAAGCTCAGTGATGACACCAATGGCCTCGGCTTCCCTTCGGTACTAGACCAGACTAGGTGACAACAGGGATCGTCTTGCCCAGCTCCGTGGAGCATCCTTTGCAAAGACTGTTCCCAGATGTCTGGGGTTTTGAATACAGCTCTCAGGGAAAGCTCCCGGTTATAAACAGGAGAGGAAATGTGGACAATAGTCACACCCTCACACCTACAGGGCATCACACACAAGCAGCTTCCCCAAAATGGCTTATTCGGTCTCTTTGGGTCCTGGCTTTGTTTTTGGGAGTAATCCATTTTATTTCACAGTGAAGGTTATATTTAGACTTTTCCTTA
Organism: Meriones psammophilus; assembly: GCA_036365155.1. NCBI lineage: Eukaryota > Metazoa > Chordata > Mammalia > Rodentia > Muridae > Meriones > Meriones psammophilus. Next base: position 22,153 of record JAEOAE010003513.1, read on the forward strand.
CAGACATTTTTTGTTTTTTTTTTTTTCCTATTTTTAAATGTTTTTAGTGAAATAGAATTATATCACTTTCCCCCTCCCTCTAGCCCCTCTGTTATCCTTTCTTGAGTTCTTTCCATGTTCCCCTCCTCAAGTTGATATTGTCCTTGATTATTAATTGCATACTTACATATAGGTATGTTTATATGCACATGTATGCACAAATATATACAAATGCTGAATCCATTTTCATGGTGATATACAATTTTAAGGCTGGCCACTCTGCATTGGGCAATGAATATGGAGACTAATCCCTGGCAAAAGCTAATTATTCTCCCAATAGTCAACATCTCTAGGGGTGGGACCTCAAGAAATTCCCCTCTTCCATGTTAGCGTGTTCATTGATGTTGTCCTTGTTCCTTTTTTGTCTATGCAGCCATTTCTAAGATAGATTGTTCTGCAACAGACTCCCTACTATTCTGGCTCTCACAGCTTTTCTGCCCCATCTTCTGTGATGTTCCCCAAGCAGGAGCTGTGATGTAGATATGTGAGTTTAGGCTGGACTCTCCGGGCGCTACAGGCTTTCTCATAAGTAAGCACACATAGTGGAAGAGACTGGCCTAGGATGCTAATAATTGTAGTTATAGGAAGTGGTGGGATGAGTTGAGTGAATTTGTTCCTTTTGTTATTTTTTTCTACTCTCCAGATCTTCTGTAAGGTGTTCACATTAATCCTATAAGGGACAAATTTAATTGGACACATAAAGTAACAAGGGTAACTTTGGGAGCCTTGAGAATTGGCGAATATTAAAATCCAGCTGGCGAAGGTCGGGGGGGGGAGGAATTGGCTCCATTTCTTTTTATCTTACTTGATAATAAAGCACTTACCCTGAGAGCGTAAACAAGAGACCCTAAGTGGTTTCCCACAGTTACAAATATTGCTCACCTGCAACACTGTGAAGAGCTGTTCTTTGACTGAGTCAGCTGCTGGGGTATACTTAGATTTTCACAGCACCAGGCAGAAAACTCCTTAGAGGAAGAAGGATGTGTTTTGTCTTCCGGTTTCACACCATGGGTGGGGAGGGCATGGGGAAGTGCTCGTATCATGGAGGCAAATTAGCCCAAGAGGATAATAGCAGAACAGCTATTGTCAGCCACTCTTTGGGGAATGGAAAGCTAAAATAACAGAATGGGCAAGACACCCCCAAGGGCCTGTCACCAACCTCCACCAGCCAGGCCTCACTTCCCGACACCTCCAAAACACCAACACCACCAACAATTCCACTGACTAGAAACCAAATATTCAAAACAGGAGTCTATTAGGGACATTTCCAATTCTAGCCATAGCAGCTGCTATCTCACTAAATACAAGTGTTTTGAAGAAACATTAAGCTGGACCCCCTGTATGAAATTAGTAAGTGACACCACAGGGACAGGGAAGGCCAGGAGGGAATAAAAATCAGGAGTGTTGATTTGTTAGATGGAATTTGTACAACATATTCTTTCTATGTTCTAGAAAGTTCAAAGTTGCAAACCATGGGCATAAGCAGTCAGTATCAAGAAACCTAAAGCACCTATTCCATTCCTCAAACAAGTTTGTGAAGACCTTGAAATGGTGGGTTCTAAACACTTTGTCTCGTAAGTCTTAATGACTCAGGAATGAACTAGTTAGAGTTCTAGGTGGAAATGAAGTGGAAGTTACATGTTTTTATTAAAGAAATGAATTCTCCTGAGAATGTGGGCAAGAGTTCAGTCTCTAAGTTCTAACCACTAAATAAATTTGTGATACATAGCAAAAATATTTCTAGGTGTGTTTTCAACTCAGCTTGCAACATGTCTAAAACCAATTTTATATCTATATATTTAATTATATTACATATATTTAACTCCGTTATATAACAATAATATATTTGATTAAATACACATATATGTAGATGTAGTTATATTATATATTAGTAGTTATATCATATATCATATATAATATATATATATATATATATATATATATGTATATATTCAATTTCCTAAGACTTAAGTTTGGTAAAGCAAACAGTTGAAGATTTCTTTTATCTTTCTCTTTTTCTTTGTAGAGGACTCTACATAGCTGTTATATTTTATTATAAAGACAATATGTTAGTCAGCAATGAAGATCAAATACCAATTGTTGAACTAGATGACTCTCACACCAGCTCTATTACACAAGATTTTCTCTGGTTCACGAAGGTACACTGAGTTCTCATTTTTTCTCTACTTTGCACCAGGGTTAACACACATAAATCTCTGAAGCTTTACTTGAGGGGTCCCCACGATCAAAGTTTGGGGACGGGAGTGAATGATCTCAAAGACCCCTTACAGGCTCAGCATGCCCCACGCCAATTTTTCAAAGGCCAAAGTAGTGCCTCAGCTACATTTTCACAACAAAGAAGCGTGCGTCATGTCAGATTGTGTCTCCACTCTTCAGAGTTATGGGATCATTTGGCAATGACTCGAATGTAGATCTGACTGTTTCATTAGCATTCAGATATTTTTCCAATTGGACAGAGATCAAAAAGTTGTTTCGTGTGTATCTGAAAATGGACTGGAGAGCAAATATCAGGGCGGGGGGTCAGGTTTCCTTCTCCATGCCTTGCTTTGATGCCACGACCTAAATCATTTGCTGGCTCTGATGATGATGTGACCTCGTGACTTCTTTTGCAGCTGTCTTGTATGTGGGAAGACATCAGGTGGCTGAGGCAAAAGCGTGCCCATCTCTATGTCCTCATCCACGGTGCTGCAGACTCGGCAGAAGATGCTCGCTGCCCCAGCCCAGCTACAGGTGAGGACCAGGCCTGAGCTCTGGGAAGAACCTTCAGACTTGAAGAGCTCGGTCACCAATCCTTCCTAAAAGGAAGAGAGCTCTTCCAGATCTCTGACCACAGAAAGGCTTCCTGGACAAGTTGAGCTATGCCTCTAGTCATGGTGGGCTTTGGTATGGAATCCTAAACAAAGAGTTCTCCATCTGATACTAATCAGTCAACTCGGGTTTTCTTCAAGGTCTCGTTTTCATTGCCTGTAGACCAAGGGAACTTTGACTGGATCACTGAAGGCCCCATGCTGTTCTGTTGGAGTGTATGGAAGGGATCAGTGAGCAGCAGGGGTTTAGGGCAGCTTCCTGATGTGCTGTTTCTGAAAAGCCTATGCTTGTATATGAAGCTGGGAGCCTTAACAGAACCTTGAGCCTCTGTCAGTGATGTGAATCTACTTACAAAGCTGTCTCAAAATATCAAGAAATTTAGTAAGCCGTATTTGGCAAGCAGGCTCACACCAACCATGGTATGCAAAAGAGTTCCTAAAAATCCTCCAGCTCCACTCCCACCTACGATTGCAAGAATTTCTCCTTTTGAATCCTGGCAATCATAACTCAACCCTGTAACCTCGTAACAACTACCTGCCATGCCACGGGACAAGCTACATTTGTCCCCCTTGCTACACTCCACTGCATAGACCTTAACTGCTCCATTTCCCCAGTGGCTTCACAGGCTTGAGTAGTGTTCTTCACTACAGCTCATTCTTCAATGAGAATCCCCTCCTACGACTTAAAGAAAAGCTCTTGGACCCACGCCCCGACGTCGGGGCTAAACTCAGAGCACCCCCTTTCATCACTAAGTCATCCACTTGGCAGGACTATGCCATCGTCTTCCCAACTGTTTTTATCTTTAAGATAAAGAATGTTTCCAAGAGGCTTGGCCCCTTCACTAGCCCTTCACTGTACATCTGAGGTCTTCCTGGACATAGATGGACCTTCCTGTTTATTGGAGTCTTCTTCGAACACTTCCAAACGCTTTCAGCAACCTGGGAAGGACAGGCTGTTGCTAGCCAGTATAGTCAGATGCTGAGAGATTCCATGGTGGCCAGTGTGACCCTGCCTAACCCCTACCACAACACTCTTGGATTTCCTCACTCCCCACTCCAAACTTCGGATCCCACCATCTTTTGAGACTATTTCCCTCTTTGTCAAGCTGAGATTTCTTGGTACATCACAATCACTCTTTGAAGATATTGTAGATTTTTCTCTTGAAAAAAAAAAAAATATATATATATAAGCCCAGACCACTCCAACGTGTCTATACTAAAGTGGTTTCACCCAGATTTCTGAAAAGAAACATATCATGCATGATGTTTATATCATGTATATATTTATACTTTTTATATTTATAAAAATATACTGATACCATATATAAATATATACATCAATATATATTACACTATGCACATAGCCACAATTCTCACCTCGGATGCTATCTAGCGACCTCTCTGTATTTTTGTAGTAACTTGCTTTCTTGAGTCGTAAAGAACTATTTAAAATACCTTCTTCGTTCTCCCATGTTCCTTCCCATTCTCCACACTCTCTGTCCTGACAACAGGTGAGGATCTCACTAATTCTCTTAAGAGATGGGAGTGGTTTTCTATCACCAAAATTTCAAAACCTGCCAAGACACTCACCTCTTTTTTTTCTCCCCTGTTCCTAAGTTTATATGGCCTTATCCTTATCTTCCCCATGAAAGACTCTCTCCTCCTTGTGTGCTCTGAATCTCATCTCCCCTGTCTTCATTTTAAAATACTCGTCTCAGACTGTAGATATGGCTCGGTGATGAGGAGCACCTAACTGCTACTGCAGAGGTCCTGAGTTTGTGCCCTAAACCTACATCAGGTGGCCGCTAATCACCTGTAACTCCAGCTGCAGGTGGATACATCACCTCTGCCTTCCACGGGCACTGCATTCATGTGTACAAATCCTCACACAGACACAGATATGTGGTAACAATAATGAAGAAGAAATCTCTTCTCATTAATTTATTTATTTACTTTACATCCTGATTGCAACCCCTTTCCCTCCTCTCCTCCCAGTTTCACCCTCATTTCACCTCCCCAATTTCTCCTTCCCTTTTCCTGAGATAAGGGAAGAACCCCCCCTGGGGTACCAACCCATCCTGGCAGAACTAAGAGCATCCTCTCCCACTGAGGCCAGACAAGGCAGTCCAACTAGAGGATAGGGATCCAAAAGCAGGCAACAGAGTCAGAGACAGCCCCCCTCCCCACATTTCAATTATTAGGGGACCCACATGATGACCAAGCTGCACAGAATAAATCATAAAAAAATTCAGCTTCAAATTCTCCTCATGTCTAAAGTGCCCTCACATAGTCCTCGAGCTACCAAACAATCATTTTTATTCCCCACACTAAGTTTCTTGAAAGAATTACTTGTATTCTCCTCCACCAACCTCCACTTCCCCCATCAGCTGTAGTGCCATGCGCATAAAACCTGCATGGTCGGGACCCCAGTCATCAGAGCAGACAGCACTACAAAGCTGTGCTGGAGGAGCCTCATCCGCATGATGGGGCTTCAAGTGTGGGAGTTCCAGGGTGTTTGTGGGGACCAGGGAAGGTGGGACTAAAATCAAGTGGCATTTCTGAGAAACAGCCTAAAGAAATTTCAGGCAGAAAGGGGGACCAAAATTCTAGTATTGGCAGGAGGAGGAAAGGGAGTGAGGATTTCTTTTCTTGTTCTAAATAAACACTCACTTTTACACCTAGTTTTGCATTCTTTAAGAGAACCCCCAAATTGTGTGACAGGCCTTCACATGAAGCTTCTCTCCATTCCTGCCCATGTCTTCAGCATCACTAAATCCGATGGACACTTGGGAGTTATCTTCCAGACTTACACCTAGTGGTATTTGGTACACCTGGTCCTACTCTCCTCTTTGAAATTTGCACATTCTTTGGCTTCCACAATGCCACCTCTCCTGAATTTCTTGCACTTTCTGGTCTGTCTTTCTCAGTCTCTTCTGCTAACTTGCGTGCAATATTCTGCTTAGAATCCTTTCTCCTTGTTACCTCTCTGCCTTGCTAATTCCTACATACCCTTTAGTTCTCAGGTTAATGTTTACGCTTCCTCACGAAGCCTTTCTCTCATAATTAGATACCTGAAGCCTTCATTCAGAACACATGATTGCCTCATTGTCTTTCTTCTCCCCTTTTCCAATAGTCTATAGTCCTTCCATCCAAAGGCTTGCTCCTCCACAAATGCTCTGAACCTTATCTCTTCTCTCCTATCTTTATTTTTAATATAATTTTTACTTATTGCAATTTATTCACTTTGTATCCCAGCTGTAGCTCCCACCCTCATCTCCTCCCAATCCTGCCTTCCCTCCCGACCTCATCTCCTCCTATGTCCCTTCCCCAGTCCACTGATAGGGCGTGGTCCTCCTCCCCTTTCATCTGACCCTAGCCTGTCAGGTCTCATCAGGACTGTCTTTCATAGTCTTCCTCTGTGGCCTGGTAAGGCAGCCCCCCCCACTCAGGAGGAGATGATCAAAGAGCCAGCCACTGAATTCATGTCAGAGACAGCTCCTGTTCCCCTTACTAGGGCGCCCATTTGGAGACTGAGCTGCCACGGCCTTTATCTGTGCAGGGACTCTAGGTTATTTCCATGAATGGTCCTTAGTTGGAGTATCATTCTCAGAAAAGACCCTAGGCCCAGATTTTTTTTGGTTCTGTTGTTCTCCTTGTAGAGCTCCAGACCCTTCCAGACTCTTCTTTCATAAGATTCCCTGCACTCTGCCCAAAGTTTGGCTATGAGTCTCAGCATCTGCTTTAATATCCTGCTGGGCAGAGTCTTTCAGAGGCCCTCTGTGGTAGGGTCCTGTCTTGTTTCTTGTTTCCACCTTCTTCCAATGTCTATCCCATTTGCCTCTTTGATTGAGGATTGAGCATCTTACCTAGGGCCTCCTTCTTGCTTAGCTTCTTTAGGTGTACAGATTTTAGTATGATTATCCTATATTATATGTCTAATATCTGCTTATAAGTGAGTATATACCATGTGTGTTTTTTCTGCTTCTGGGATACCTCACTCAGGATGATCCTTTCTGGTTCCCACCACTTGCCTGCGAAGTTCATGATTTCCTTGTTTTTAATGGCTGAATAGTATTCCATTGTGTAAATGGAATACTTGTCTCAGACTGGAGTGGTGGCCCTAGTGGCCTGCTTACTCTATAAGAGCCCAAGCTTAAAGACTGTCTGTCCTGGCTATCATCATAACTTCAATGTCTGACACGTGGCAGAATCTCATCCTAGGTATTGTGTAGATAAGAGTGTTTGTTAGCCAGTGCTAATTCAACTTTTACTGAGTTCTTCCTATGCACTGTGCAGAGGACCTAGTGACACAGAAAGTAAGGAGCCATGACTCTGGACAGGTGCTTCAGTTACATGCAATGCAGCAAGACACATACTGAGAACTTTGTATGCAGGACAGTAGAAAAAAAAAAAAAAAGAGGATGGTGGTCTTGAGATAATGTGAACAGCTCTTTTATTGCTCTGACATACCCGAAGGAGGAACAACTTAAAGAGGGAAAGACCACCCTTGTGTCTTGCAATTTCAGAGATCTCTGCCCAGTTCAGCTGTTCTGCTTCTTGGTGCCTGAGGCAAGACAGAATATCATGACAGTGTTCATGTGCCAGGGGTGGGGAGGTGGGGGGGAGGTGCCTAACTCAGTGACCAAAAAGCACAGAAACCATGAGAGACTAAGGACATGGCATACCTTCACAGATCTTCTTCCCCCACACAGGCCTCATTTTCTAGTTTTCATTATCTCCAGTAATACCATCAAATTACAAACCTATCAGTTTTCAGAATCCATTGGTTAGATTGGAGCCTTCATCGTCCAACCACCTCTCCAACGAGCCTGTTGGGGGTGAGGGGTATTCCATAGTCAAGCCATAACAGAATTAGATATGTCTTTCCAGAGAATGTGGAAGTAGGCTGGATCTAAAGAATATAATTGGAGACCAAGAAGAGATTCTAATTACAGCAGATTTATAAAAATCCCATATTCAGCAGGGGAGCAGGCTCGGGAGTTAGTGAAACACGTTTTTCATGTGTTGCTTGATTTAGTCCCCTGAACACTCTGAGGTGTGGATTGGCCAAAGTGATGCCTAAACCCGTGAGGACCTTTCATTTAAAATGGTGACACTCAGACCGGAGAGAGTCAACAGCAGAACAGTTCATGAATGGTGGCCAGCCCTGAAACTCAGCACCTGTGTGAGCAAAGTCTTAATAGCTGTGCTGTGCTAAAACCAACTCATTACTAGCTTGGAAACCCAACTATTAAATATCCAGACACTTTGAAGGCTTATTGTCACACCCAAGGTAGCTTGGAGTGGACTACCCTATGGAGACTGTCACTTACCATAGACCAGCCACCCACCCCTTGACCTTTTGTTTTGTTTTGTTTGGCATGGTAGTTCACCAGCACAACACTGCTCATACAATAAGGTATTTATATAAAACTATGGTGCTACATAGTTATAGACTAAAAATCTCACCCAAAATGGCTTTTTTCTGATTTTTATAAGTAACTTGTTATAGAAGAAAAATCAGAATGATGGGGCCACTTAAAAAATTAATCTTACCAAATGAATTTTGTCAGTAATTACTTATGAAACTCCTTACTCATTCTGTATCTGGTCTTCATGAGGAAAAATAGAAGGCTTAAGACACAGTTCCTGTCTATGAGGGAACAGTCCATTGTAGGAGATTTGAAAAATGACCAGCTGGGTCATTTATTTTAGGTCGATATTGTCATTTTACAAATTCCAGTCCTACATCAGCTCTCACACTAACACATAATCACATCATCATTCATGTGAGTTTCACCCACACACACACACACACACACACACACACACACACACACACACCAACTAGGAACTCTGTGATGGCTTTTATGGGGTTCCATCCTAATCATCAAGTACTTTCAGCTAAAGAGCTTCAGCCCCTTCATATTTATACAGTTCCTATTTATTCTAATAACCCAGGCCTCAGCTTCTTCAAATTTTATGTAGCATCCTTCTCTTCCTACTTTCCTAAAAGTATTGTCTGACTCTGTCGACAGAGTTTGTAAGAAATTTCAACAAACTTTCAGTACGCAGAACACCTGGAGATGCAGATAAGTCAAAGCAGGCCAGTCCCGATTAGAGAACCTTGCAGGTACTGTGCAGTCATCTGGGGCCCTCTGCACAACAATGCGACATTGTCAATTCACTTCATCATTTTAAACAACCCCACCTCATAGCTCACTTACTGGAGATCTCTCAAAAACTCCACAAGTTAGCATACTTGAAATATCAGACATTTTTCTTTAAAACATCTGGGATCCTCTTCAAGTGCTGGTCACTGAGGTTTATGTGCTGGTGTGCCTATGTGGGCAAAAGATATTTACAGATATTGAATTTGCTTAAAAAAACATAGTGTCTGTGCCTCTCGCTATAATCTTTGCAGGCTCACAGTGGAGACCTTTCTTTGAGTTCTCTGCTAAGCACATTTCTGCAATGCCACCTAGGCTAGGTCTAAGCCTGAGAAAAAGCAAACAGCTCCTCAGAAATCCAGCAGTTGTTCAGTGTCTTTTGTTGTGGTTTTGTTGCTCTGTTTTACAACATCAACTGAGCTACCAGTAATCTGTTGCTTTCTAGAATTTACTTGGAATGCACAACTTGGGAAGACTCTACTATGAGCCCATTAAAGATCGCCATGGCAACATCCTCATTGTCACCATCAGGGAAGTGGAGATGCTTTATTCCTTTTTTAATGGCAAGTGGATGCAGATATCAAAACTGCAAAGCCAGAGAAAGTCTCTGTCAACACACCTGAGAGCCAACAGCCTTAGATATCTTGCTAATAACCATCCAGATATGTAGGATTTTCTTGGTGCCCTGATGGTTCTGATTCTGATACATTTATGGCAGCTCCCGTACAATGTATACCAAGAGCCATTCACGTAAATGGTGATGCAGCAGAGTCCTGATGAGTCACTGTTCACACTCCATATGTAGGAGCGATGCTGTGGCTCACTTGCATCGATCTCTGTCCAAATATAGAGCTGATCAAACAGTCATAAGGGTGGGCGCTCTGAAAATACCCTGACAACTATACTGATCACTTTCACGTCAATATGACCAGAGAAATAACATAAGGGGGCAGGTTTCTTTTGGCTCAGAGTCTTGGAGCATTACAGTCCATCACAATAAGAAAGGCATAGCACAATGGCTCAGCCATTCGAGAAGGAGCCTGAAGCAACAGCTGTTCACATTGTCACAGATCAGGAAGCTATCGGGGCCAGAACTAGGGGTTAGGTGAGGCTAACAACCCCTAAAGACCCTCTGGTAGCGAGCTACTTCCTCCAGGCAGGTCCTACCTCCTGAAGGTCCCGTTGCCCTCAAGATTCTACCAGTCCGGGAATAAGAAATCAAAGCGTGAAGCTAAGGATTCAAACCTAGGATTCAGATTCAAACCTTAACACCAATGAGCCAGCGAGAAGAACTGAGGTCAGTCAAGTAGGGAATCTGCAGAGGCTGTGACAAGCATTAACTCAATACCAGAATGGAGTGTGACAGTACAGGGATCACACCTACATATTTATTCTTGCCTGTTCTTCATAATACTCTCTTAAGACAGCAGGGCACAATTAAACCCACTTTAGGAATGAGATCAAGGCTCAAAGAGGTTTGAGCCTTGATCCCATTCTAGGTAGCACACAAGGGTTAACTGGGTGAGACTCATGAAGCTTTGGCCCCACTTAGGCCTTCATTTTCACAAGCCCCTTTTCAGAGCCTCCGGCACTCCATCAATTAACATTTGAAAGTTTAAACTCTTTTTGGGGGGTAGCATTTCTTTATTAGAGAGAGGGAGTGTGCCACGTTGTACTCGGGGAGGTCAAAGGACAACTTACAAGGACCAGGTCTCTCTTTCTACCTTGTGGGTCCCCGGATCCCACTCAGGTCATGAGGCTTGAAGGCAAACACCTTCACCTACTCAGCCATCTCACCAGCCCTCTTCTTTTGAAAAAAAAAAAAAAAAAAAAAAAAAAAAAAAAAAAAAAAAAAAAAAAAGGACCAGAAATTACTTTAGCCTCGGGTGCTACAAGCCAGAGTGTGGCCCTAGACACAACAACAACAAAGTGCCAAAACTGAGAGTTCAGCTCAGATCATCCGACACAGGGAGGCTTCTTTCAGCTGTCAGTCATACCCTGCGGTATGAGGAGGAGACTTGAGAGTAAATACTCACTTAGTGTTTTTAGTGAATGATGGGAGATGAGAGCTTCCAGCAACCACCAAAATTCAAACTGGAGTAATTCATAACCAGACCTGGGCTAGATGGCAGGACCAGAAGCAGGCCTGGCTGTCCCAGAGGCTCACAGATTAATAGGTGACATGGCAGTGGCTCATAGTTTCATATCTGACATGGACTTCAAGCTGCTTCATTGTCTTTCTTGTGTGTGTGTGTGTGTGTGTGTGTGTGTGTGTGTGTGTGTGTGTGTTAACACACTGATTGTATAAATTCACCAGTTATGTAGAAAAGCTGGTGGAAAAACATCTGCACTGAGCAACCATGGGAGTCTGTCCGCAATGAGTCCCTTCTGTACGTGGAAGAGACAAATCCCAACCTCAGCCACACTAGTGATCCATGTTTGCCTTAAATGGCTTGCTCCCTTTCACTCCCAAGGGGTCTAATGCAAGAATGAGCCCAGTCACTGCTTGCCCTGGTCCCAAGCGAGGACAAAGCCTAACACGGCAAAGGTGATGGAATGGTCAAGACCAATAGCTCTGGATTTGATTTTGTAAAATTTAGGTTCATAGGAAATTGGCAGAATGTATGTGCATGTGTGAAGTGAGTGGGAGCAGGGAACACAGACACACTCATGGCTCCTCTCTTCGCCTATTATAAGAAGTGCTAAAAGAATCATTCAAGAAATCATAATAAATTTAGTTTTTACAGGGTGACTAATACACCAATCCCTAGAGGGATAACCTGGGGTCTGGCCTACCTTTGCTGTTAGAAACACAGGCCCAGCATGATATAATACCTGGTTTCTCCCAGACTTATTACATTAAAAATGTGTTACAGGTGCAGAAAAATCCCAATCTGGTGAAAGGTTGTTAGAGAAGGAGACCAAAAATAGAGGTGGGATCAGGTTTCCACACAGATCCAAGTGGAAAATTCACCCCCGCTGACTGGCGCATTCCTGCTTGATGTCATTTCCTACCCCCCCCTCTCCCTTCTCCTTCCCCCACCTTTTCTCTCCCACCTCCCATGCAGGTCTTATGCTGGACAGGAAATGGAGAGTAAGGCTCTTAGGGTGGGTAGCCAAACTCTGAAGACTGGAGACGAAATTCTATCAGGAGTTGTCTTTACTAACTCAACATGAAGGTTGAGCTAGAACAGTGGTCCAAAGATGGCTGGATATGTCCCAGTGACAAGCCACACTATCCTCTCCCACAGAAGCAAGGGACATAAGGCATCCCAGAGGAGGTCTTGACTTCTTCCTGGCGCTTCACAACACATTGTTGGTATCCTTTTAAAACGAGGGTGACTGAATGACATTCCAATTCCATCCTCTCCGCTATGTGGCCAGAGGGAATTATTCTTCAGCCCTTTGTCTCCTTTTCTGAGGAAAATAAAAATGTTCTCCTCACAGGAGTCTGATGACAATGAGAGGAAAGAGGATGTAAGCATCAGGACAGTAATAAACACAGTAAATGTTCGCCATTTTTATTACTTCTCCACTCAGGTCACTTTTAATCCAACTCCTCCAACTTCTGGGGGAGACCTCTGTTCCTGGCTGGTCATCCTTTGAGGCATTTTATCACCTCACTTACATTTTCATAACAAGTGAGAAACTCTGTACGAAAATTATATGATTCACAACTGGATATTCAAAACAGGTAAAGGCTTCAACAAAATCTTACCCCACAACGAATCTATTCATCTCTGGAGAACCTAGGAAATTCCAACATCCAACTCCTCAAATTCCCAACCTTCTCAAGTCTCAGGCTTTCCAAAATGGCCATCTCTCATATATCTGGGAGATCCTCTTGTTAGAGTCCCGCTGAGCAAACTGATTGGCAGTGCGGGTATTTCCAACAAGCAGGCTGCTCTGAGGTGGTGCTTACTCTGTGACCTTCAGGGACTGGATATCTTGCATGTGAAGTTGTCTAAGACCATTAACCTCATACATGTGTACTATATACTCAACCCTGACACATCTATATTAGCATCGATTCTCATGAAAAGCCACTGAGGTTAGATAATTCTGTGTCCAGGCCAGATATAAAGATATACATATCAAGGATATAGTGTACCTTGATTACCCCAAAAATGAGAGGAAGATGGAACACCCACACCCCTAGCCTGGAGCCCTTTCGGTTCTGCTGCATTGCTATATGCACTCTCTCTCCTTTCTCCAAAGGCTGCCCTAAGAAAACTTGCCCAACTTTGCTTTTCTGTTCCCTTTCTCTAGGCCTTTCTTGTCACAACTAGATGCCCAGCGCATATTACCTCTTCTGCCTTCTCTGCTGCTCTCTTACTTGTGCGTTCCTACTACACCAGCCCCCATTTAATACAGTTATCCAAAAGGAACCAGAACTATTACTGAAAAAAGAACTAACTGAGGTGGAAGTAAGAAACAACTGAGTTCACCCATGTGGATATAAACCTTTATAAGCACCAAAGGATATAAACAATCTCAATCTCTAATAGTTAGTAAATGGGTGAACAAAACAGGATGCAGCCATGTAGTGGGAAATTATTCAGCCGTGTACGTGAGCGTAGTATAATCCATGTTGTGGCCTAGATGAGCCTGAGAACACCACATGATGCAAAAGAAGCCAGAAAGAAAATATCACAGCTTATGTAACTCCATTCATATGCTATGTCAATAATGAGCAAGGTCAATGAGACAGATTGCCTGGGTGCAAGGAAGAAAGATTGGAGAATTGTGAATAGTGAATGTGAGGCTTCTTTCTAGAGTCATTAAAAGGTCTGGATGTTAGGACTGGCAGCTACACAACCTTGTCATTATGCTAAGCACCAATGAGTCGAATGCTCTATGAAGATGAAATTTATGAATTACGCCTCAGTTTGAGGAAGAAGTGGCAGGAGCAATAGAGACTACAGTAATCTACAGTCATCCTTCCATAGGAAGAGGGCAGCCCCAGTCGACCCGGCCTGCTGTGGTGCGTGAACAGAGTTCCATTGTCAAAACATTTTCCACTTTTTTTCAAAAACAGTTGGAAATGTGGAATTTAGGATAAAATTCTCCTTTTTTTAAAAAAAGCCATAAAACAATTCAGAAAATTTAAATACTTTCTGGTCTAATTAGTCCTGGGCCCACAGTGACCAGCAGCCCCTCCTTTGTGACACAACTGGTTTCTCTATGCTTTACCCAGGAAAACAAATAAACAAATAAAACAACAACAGCAAAAACAAAAAACAAAAAACCCTCCTGTGGTTACTGGCAGAGCAGCTGCCTTATTATTCCTTTGGCAGGCTCTTAAGATAACTGACCAGCGAGGGTAGACTGAGTGGAAGATTCTCAGAAGATTCTCAGATATCAGCAAGACCCAGGCCCAGACCTCACCCCCACCTCCTCACCTTTCCCAGACATGTTTTTGCAACATCAACAAGGTGACAGGCTCTCTTTTAGGTGCTATAAGAAAATCAAATGAGTAAGTCAAGGACCTTGCTCTCAAGGAGTTCAATCAAGGGAGGGAGACAGACTTGTAAACAAATCACGGTAAAACAAGGCAGAATAGCAGGACAAACAGTGTAGTATGTAGTACAGTGTAGCACACACAAAGCAGCCATTAATTCTGCCTGGAAATATCAGGCATTGCAGAAGAGGGGGCATTGGGCTGAGCTATGAGGGGAAGCTAAGTTTATCAGATGGAGAAAAAAAAAAAAACAGCCAGAGAAGGGGGTGAGGGAAGCATTAAATGAGAGAACACACAGCAGAGACTAGACAGGAGCTGGGAGAGCAGCCTCAGCTCCCTTGAGTTTCACACTGGCCTCACACAATCTTTCTATGGACCTTATTAAGCTGATTAGAAAAACTGGCTCAGAGCTTTCTCCCTTGCACTGGAATGTAAGTTTTACAAAGGAAAAGAAAAGTCTGTTCATCAACAACCTAGCGTAATCCCTGGCATGTATGTAGGTGCTTTGTAAAAGAACTAGACCTGGTAGTGAAAGGCTCCTGTGCCTGAGGCAGGAGGATCCCAAGTCTGAGACAAGTCTGGGTTACAGTGAGTTCAAAGCGAGCCTCGGCAAGTTACCAAGCCCATATCTGGAAACACAAGTAGTTCGAGGCCAGCCTGGTCTACAGAGCAAGTTCCAGGACAGCCAGGGCTACACAGAGAATCCCTGTCTCAAAAAACTGAAAGCGAGAGTCTGACTGGATTGCTCTGGGGGCTGGAGAGATAGTTCAGCAGCTAAAAGTGCTGGCTGCTCTTCCTAAGGTCTTGAGTTCAATTCCCAGCAACCAAATGGTGGCTCACAGCCATCTTTAATGAAATCTGGTGCCCCCTTCCTGCGTGCATGAAGATAGAAACACAAGAGAGAAGGCAGAGGATACAGTTCAGTGCTGGGGGTGCTCCCTTCACATGCCCCAGTCTGAGGTTCCACCCTCATCCCAGAAACACAAGCAGGAGGCTGTAAGCAAGTGGGTCCATGCTGGGGAAGAAAAAGCAAATCCTTGTGTCTAGAGACAGGGAACACAAAAGGACGGGGTTGATGGAAGGCAGAGCCTGGGGTGCAGGTTAGAGGTTAGATCAGGTGATCGGCGCTCAGCTTGCTCTTAGAGGCCTTTCCTGGTGCTTCAGATTATGTGAATGAGACAGCTTTCTCTTCCCATTCATTTTTCAGGCTCCAAAAACATTCTGACTAATAAAGGATAAATGACTATGCAAAGACACAAAAATACACAGTAAGTGCTCAGGAACATTCTTTTTAAAAATTGAACGAAAGAGTGAATTTCCCCCGTCCCAAAGTGGTGTTGGTTTTGACGTAAGCACAGTATGTTCCTAACTCACATTTGACCTGTGGTCGGCTCCGACCCTCACATGTTTCTCTCTCACACCCTCACCCATCCTATATTTGTACCCTAGCGTTTGGGTCTTCACGAGCACATGTTCTTACTACATTCCAACCCTAATTATGATAGGCTTATTTTTCCAACGCACTGGGGTATTCATAGCTTCGCTGCTATTTTCCAGAAAATCCAAACCACACCAAATTTTGGACCCACAAATTTGATACACACATTCTTGATTTGCTTTTTCCAGAATGTCAATAAATGAGCTGAAAACACTGGCCCTTGGGACCACTCCCTACTGGGCTATCACTCAATCTGTCTGCTGTTCCCATACCATCTTCATTATCCGCAAGCATTCAACCCAGTTATCTGGCTTGTTAAAGCAATATGGTCAGAATCCGTTTTTCCCCATTATCCGGTGGAATGGATTCCATTGGAGGCTTCACCCTGCTCTTGTAGATCCCTATTTTGTTGCTATCGGAAAAAGAAAAGTGACTTTCTCTTCATAAATCCATACCGACTCCTCTCTGGTACCTCGGGATTGCCTGGTTAGGTGAAAATTGATTGTGTGGTGGTTCTTTCTCATTTCTCCCCAAAGATCAATAATTTGAGGGTCTTTAATTACCAGCAACATCCTGGTAATTAAAGGATGTTGTCCCTGCTTCTGTTGCAAAGATGGGCATATTTGCCCTTTCCTTTTCCACTCTTCATGAGGTCTCAAAGGTGATGGCGTGTGGGTCTATAGCCACATCTGCCTGTACCCCTAGGGTACAGATCATCAGACTCTGCTGATTGGAATACTTCTATTTTCCCTTCTCACATTAATCATTTATCATCCTTTGATGTTATTCACTTCCCAGAACAATAACCTTGGCCAAACCTCTTCTACTCAATTACTTGCCTACGATCTGTCTGGAAGAGATGTGGGGGAAACACTGCTAAATTCAGGCTCACCCATCCCTACAATTCATAATAATTTTTCTTGATCATATTATGTTTCCTCTATTTTTTTTGCCAAGTGCCTTTTGGACATTATTTTAGACTTTGTTTTTGTGACTATTCTGATATGCCTGTCTCTCAGTTCTTAACTTGTCCCTGTTCTGTTATTCTGTCTTAGAGATCTGACCTCCACATCGTATACTAATTCACACACAAATATTCCTGGCACAAACAATTAAAAGAAAAACAACCATCTCACTAATTTCATTGTCTAGTTGAAGAAGACAAAGGGACTGTGGTTCTGTGTCAGCGCACTTGAGGATGTGTGAGGATCTGGGCTTAACTCCCGGCTGTGCAAAATGAAAAGCAGAAAAGGAAAAATGTCTCCGTCAAGTTCATTTAGTGCCTCCATTTACAAAACTGAAGTTGGCCCTGTGTAATGGGTCTGCTCACTCTCCTGCCTTTCTTGGCCTCCTGGGAGGAGGCATTGCAGCCTATTTACTTAAGGCCTGGGTGCTCCTTTTTGGGCAGAGCACCCTGCGGGTGATGGACAGGACAGAGGGTATGATGCGGAGCACACTGAAGACAGTGAGCCCGGCCGAGGAGGAGTCGTTGCTTCAGGGAGAATCTGTCCAGGACGCTTCAATCCTTCCTCTTCCATAAAGATTTATGTACAGGTTCAGGTGTCTGTTTCCATTTTAATTCTTGTCCTCTTCACATTTAGTGCTAAAAGTTGGTTCCCTTGATTTTACTCTTCTAAAAATTTAATTTGTCTTTCTTAACATTGTTTTTAATTGAAAAGCCATAATTATAACCATTAACTGAGTACAGAGTGATGCTTTCACATGTGCATGCAATGTGAAATAATTAAATCGGGCTGATTAGCATATCTATCATCTCATTTACTTACTATGTTTTTGTGGTGGTGCATTTTGAATATCCTCTTACCTACTCCATGCTTTCTGAAAGCCAGGTTAAATGCAGTCTACAGAAAACTTCCCCTCTAATCAGTTAACCCACTCATCACTTTTCACTTTTTTTCCCACCCTGCTGTCCAAAGGCTTAGGTAGTAGATGAGTCTACCCACACAAGGAGTGGGCAGGGGAGAATATTAGTTGTCTGTCATCTGAGTTTCTGCAGCTGCGCAGAGAGAGGTAAAAGTCAGAACCCACAAAAGCCACTGAGAACTGATTACAGCAACCAAAATCCCATTCAGCCATTTCACTGCCCTTAACTTGGCATACCCTAGCATATTAACAGCTCCATTCACCTTGTGGGACATTTTCACATGACAGCATAATACAAATTCAACATAAAATCATGTCGTGTTTTGACCTTGTTAAAAAAAAAAAAAAAAAAAAAGAAGAAGAAAAGTTTTGAAGCTTATTAATAAGGAGACTCAATCAAAGTCATGGTCAATGCAGTCATTGACCATTGAGAATCCAGGCATGATAAAACAGTGAATGGGTGAAGAACATAAAATGAACCAGCTCTTCATAAGGACATTACTTGTATATCAACATTTTAAAGGTCTCAGGAAAATGATGGGAAGACTTTGAATACCTTTGTAAACTTGTTTTCTAAGTCAAATATGAAAAGTATCATGAGCTACCATACAATGGGGTCTAAAATGCTAATCCAAATGAACCAATGGTCAGCTCATTCTTTCTTCACTCTTAGCATTATTGTGTAATTACAAATGCAACATAACTATTAATGGTTTTTAAAAATTAAATGAACCACTTAGTGCTGTTTTTTTTTAATTTTTTGAAATAAAAGTGATTTTTTTTCACTGCTTACTACTTGTATTCTCTTTTAAATCATTTCTTTAAAGTGAACTTTTCTACCTTAATTATCCTAATGTTAAAAATAATGTATTTTGTCAGCATTTATACAGACATATGTTTATTTTTCCACAGCTAAACTATAAGCCCCCTCCTTAAGGACAGATACTGTGAACTCTATCCTTCTTTATTATCTGCCTCCCCCAGCAGCGCCCTATTCCCTATCATAACCCACAAACTTATCCTTGGCACAGAAATCTGAGAAAAGCGAACATTTAAAATATATATTAAAGACTGATTACCTGACTCGGAGAAGTCATTTTCCTGCACCTGAGACAGGCAGTAACCTCAACAACTTTCCTCTACTCGCAGTGGTGCTGGAGGGTTCTTACATCGGTCATTCACAGCAGGCTCACCTTGAAGAACAGGTTTTGAGAGCCCTGCAGGATGACTGTACGCTTTCCCGTTTTCTCACTCTGCCTTGCAGGACCTCCTCTCCCCACAAGAGGAGTCATCAGCACACCTCTCTCCTGGGCTGGATCTAGGATACCTAAAGCTATGCAGAGTTCTGTGGATCAGATCAAAGTGCTTGTAACCCAAAAGTTACCCAACATTCTCTGCCACGTGAAGATCTGCGAGAACAGCAACATCTCAAGTAAGTGGTCCAGAGTTGGGACTTTCTTTGGTCTCGTGTGCTCACAGTCAAGTGCTCTCTATCTACCAGTGTAGTGTCCCTGGAGAGATGCACAGCAAGATGGAGTCCTGGCACCTAAGATATCAACTGGGAGGAGCAAAAGCACTAAAAGGAGGTGTTGCACCTTCACTGTCCCTTCTTGCCCCACTCAGGGTGCAACCAGGGATGCTCCACCTGTTTCTGAACAAAGACTTGTCTTCGCATACTGCTGTTCCCAGTATCTTTCCTCTGCATTGAGAACAGTTATGCCCTTCTTGATCTTTGTTTCTAATATCGCTGAGAAGGATGGTATCTGGTGATGCTAATGCTTCTACCTGATCTAAAGGAGCCCCACCCATTTCATTCTACCCACTCCTAACTCTCTCACTCTCTCTGCCTTTAGGGCTTTATATGTTTCCTCCATGTCTGACAGTTCTCTAGGGAAGAACAAGTATCAAGGCCCAAACACTCAGAAATTTCCTCTATGGTTTGGCATTTGGTGAATTACTTTGTTAGTTTTGGGACAGTTGCCTTGTCTTGGTAATCTGGCTCAACTTTCTAACTGACCCTAATAGCAGGGCTCTCATTCATCTACTGTAATGAACTGAACTTGTTCAGCATGAAAATAAAGAAAAGGAGGAACACATAAGAAAAGGAAAAGGTCTCCAGATTGCCTTAGGCATCAAAGAATGCAAACTTGACTCTTAAGTTCTTTACAAGTCAATACTT
>JAEOAE010000230.1:0-40799 GCA_036365155.1 Meriones psammophilus
AGCGAAACGTGTTGCCTGTCTCAATTAGATATACATGGAAAACTGAAAAGTGATATTACTGTACAGCACAGAACAAGTTTCCATCGAAAGAACAGAAACACAAAGCACAACTTTGTAAACTAATTCACATATGTGTACGCCTGTTCAATTATTATAACAGGAAAACTGAAAAGTGATATATCAATGTACAGCACAGAATCAAGTTTCCAACAGAAGAACAGAAACAAAAACACTACTTTATAAACTAAATCACATTGTGCTCGCTCAATTAGGAATACAGGAAAACTGAAAAGTGATATATCGAACATGTATGGCAAAGAAACAAGTTTTCATTGAAGAAAGAAAAGCAAAGCACAACTTTTAAACTAATTCATTCACTGTCGCTGTTCGATTATTATAACAGGAAAACTGAAAAGTGATATAACCCTAATCCTAACCCTAACCCCTAACCTAACCTACCCTACACTAATCCTAAAGCATAACCCTAAACCTAACCCTACGATATATGGAACTGTACAGCACAGGAACAAGTTTCCATCGAAAGAACAGAAACGCAAAAGCACAACTTTGTAAACTAATTCACATATGTGACGCCCGTTCAATTATTTATAACAGGAAAACTGAAAAGTGATATATCACACTGTACAGCACAGAATCAAGTTTCCAACAGAAGAACAGAAACGGAAAACACTACTTTATAAACTAAATCACATATGTAGCTCGCTCAATTAGGAATACAGGAAAACTGAAAAGTGATATATCGAAATATATGGCAAAAAACAAGTTTTCATTGGAAGAACAAGCATAAAGCACAACTTTTTAAACTAATTCACATTCCTGTCGCTCGATGAATTATTATAACAGGAAAACTGAAAAGTGATATAACCTA
Organism: Meriones psammophilus; assembly: GCA_036365155.1. Classification (NCBI taxonomy): domain Eukaryota; kingdom Metazoa; phylum Chordata; class Mammalia; order Rodentia; family Muridae; genus Meriones; species Meriones psammophilus. The sequence goes on from JAEOAE010000230.1 coordinate 890, forward strand.
ACCCTAAACCTAAGCCCTAACCCTAACCCTAACCCTAACACTGCCCTAACCGTAATCCTAAGCCTAACCCTAACCCTAACCCTAACTCATTCCTAACAGGAACAAGTTTCCAATGAAAGAACATAAACGAAAAGCACTACTTTGTAAACCAAATCACTTGTGTGCCACTCGCTCAATTAGGAATACAGGACAACTGAAAAAGTGATATAACGCTGTACAGCACAGAAAAAACAGAAAAAACAAAAAGCAAAGCACTACTTTTAAACCGAATCACATGTGTGTCACTCGCTCAATTAGGAATACAGGAAAACTGAAAAGTGTTATCTCTCACTGTATGGCACAGAAACAAGTTTCCATCGAAAGAACAGAAACGCAAAGCCCAACTTTGTAAACTAATTCACATACGTGTTGCCCATTCAATTATTATAACAGGAATACTGAAAAGTGATATATCACACGGTACAGCACAGAAACAATTTTCCAACAGAAGAACAAGCATAAAGCACAACTTTGTAAACTAATTCACATACGTGTCGCCCATTCAATTATTATAACAGGAAAACTGAAAAGTGATATATCACACGGTACAGCACAGAAACAATTTTCCAACAGAAGAACATAAACGTAAAAAGCACTACTTTGTAAACTAAATCAAATGTGTGTTGCTCGCTCAATTAGGAATACAGGAAAACTGAAAAGTGATATATCGAAATGGATGGCAAGAAAAACAAGTTTTCATGAAAGAACAGAAACGAAAAGCACAACTTTTGTAAACTAATTCACATTAGTGTCACCTGTTCAATTATTATAACAGGAAAACTGAAACGTGTTATAACCCTAACCTAAACCTAAGCCCCTAACCCTAACCCCCTAACACTAACAGGAACTAGTTTCCAACATTCCTAAAGAACAACAAAACACAAAGCACTACATTGTAAACTTAATCACATGTGTGCCACTCGCTCAATTAGGAATACAGGAAAACTGAAAAGTGAAATAACGCACTTGAAAGCACAGGAACATGTTTCAACAAAGAACAGAAAAGCAAAGCACTACGTTTAAATGGAATCACATGTGTGTCGCTGGCTCAATTAGGAATACAGAAAAGTGAAAAGTGTTATCTCTCACTGTACGGCACAGAAACAAGTTTCCTTCAAAGAACAAAAACGCAAAGCACAACTTTGTAAACTAATTCACATTCGTGTCGCCTGTTCAATTATTATAACAGGAAAACTGAAAAGTGATAAAAACCTAACCTAACCAATTTTCCAAAGAAGAACACTAACCCTAACCTTTGTAACCTCTAACCTGTCGCCCATTGAACCCTAACCCTAAACTGAAAACCCTATAACACCTAACACAGAAACAATTTTCCAACCTACCCTAACCCTAAACTAAATCCTAACCTAACCCTAATTAGGAATACAGGAAAACTGAAAAGTGATTGTTCCTAATGGATGGCAAGAAACAAGTTTTCATCGAAAGAACATAATCGTTAAAGCACAACTTTGTAAACTAAATCACATTAGTGTCACTCACTCAATTATTATAACAGGAAAATTTAAAAGTGATATATAATAACACTGTAACACACAGGAACAAGTTTCCATTGAAAGAACAGAAACACAAAGCACTACATTGTAAACTTAATCACATACGTGTTGCCCATTCATTTATTATAACAGGAAAACTGAAAAGTGATATATCACACTGTACAGCACAGAAACAAGTTTCAACAAAAGAACAGAAAAGCAAAGCACTACTTTTAAATTAAATCATATGTGTTGCACCTTCAATTGGGAATACAGGAAAACTGAAAAGCGTTATCTCGAAATGTACGGCAAAGGAACAAGTTTTCATCGAAGAACAAAAACTCAAAGCACAACTTTGTAAACTAATTCACATTCGTGTTGCCTGTTCAATTATTAAAACAGGACAACTGAAACGTGATATAACCCTAACCCTAACCTAAGCCCTGACCTAACCCTAACCCTAACCCTAACACAAACCCTAACCCTAACCCTAACCCTAAACCTAACCCTAACCCTAACCCTAACCCTAACACTACCTAACCTAACCCTAACCCTAACCCTAAACCTCACCCTAACCCCGAATAGGAACAAGTTTCCAACTAAAGAACATAATCTCAAAGCACTACCTAAAACTAAAATCACATGTACCACTCAATCAATTAGAATACAGGAAAACTGAAAAGTGATAAACTGTACAGCCCAGAAACAAGTTTCCAACAGAAAGCAGAAAAGCAAAGCACTACTTTTTTAAACTAAATTACATATGTGCCGCTCTCTCAATTAGGAAGAGAGGAAAATGGAAAAGTTTTATATCACACTGTACGGCACAGAAACAAGTTTCCATTGAAAGAACAGAAGCAAAGCACAACTTTGTAAACTAATTCACATACGTGTTGACCATTCATTTATTATAACAGGAAAACTGAAAAGTGATATATCACACTGTACAGCACAGAAACAAGTTTCCAACAAAAGAACAGAATCGCAAAGCACTACTTTGTAAATTAAATCACATATGTGTTGCACCTTCAATTGGGAATACAGGAAAACTGAAAAGCGATATATCGAAATGTACGGCAAAGGAACAAGTTTTCATCGAAAGAACAGAAACCAAAGCACAACTTTGTAAACTAATTCACATTCGTGTTGCCTGTTCAATTATTAAAACAGGACAACTGAAACGTGATATAACCCTAACCCTATACCTAAGCCCTGACCCTAACCCTAACCCTAACCCTAACACAAACCCTAACCTAACCCTAACCCCTAAACCTAACCCTAACCCTAACCCTAACCCTAACACTACCCTAACCCTAACCCTAACCTAAACCTCACCCTAACTTGTTCCGAATAGGAACAAGTTTCCAACGAAAAAGAACATAAACTCAAAGCACTACTTTGTAAACTAAATCACATGTGTACCACTCAATCAATTAGGAATACAGGAAAACTGAAAAGTGATAATATCGCACTGTACAGCCCAGAAACAAGTTTCCAACAGAAGAGCAGAAAAGCAAAGCACTATTTTAAACGGAATTACATATGTTTCGCTCTCTCTATTAGGAAGAGAGGAAAATGGAAAAGTTTTATCTCACACTGTCTGGCACAGAAACAAGTTTCCATCGAAGAAGAGAAACGCATAAAGCACAACTTTGTAAACTAATTCACATAATGTGTCACTGTTCCATTATTATAACAGGAAAACGGAAAATGATATATCACGCTGTACAGCACAGAAACAAGTTTCAACAGAAGAACAGAAATGCAAAGCACTACTTTTTAAACTAAATCACATTGTGTCTCTCAAAAATTAGGAATAGAGGAAACTGAAAAGTGATATATCACATTGTACAGCACAGGAACAAGTTTCAATGAAAGAACTGGAAAGCAAAGGACTACTTTTAAACGGAATCACAAGTGTATCATCGCTCAATTAGGAATACAGAAATCTGAAAAGCGCTATATCGAAATGTAAGGCAAACAAACAAGTTTTCATCGAAAGAACAGAAACCAAAACACAACTTTGAAAAATAATTCACATTCGTGTTTGCCTGTTCAATTATTATAACAGGAAAACTGAAAAGTGATATAACACTAACCCTACCTAACCCTAACCCTAACCCTAACCCTAACCCTAACCTAAATTGTTCCTAACAGGAACAAGTAACCAACGAAAAAAAACCTAATGCACTACTTTATAAAGTACATCACACGTGTGCCCTCGCTCAATTAGGAATACAGGAAAACTGCTAAGCCTCATATCGAAATGTACGCAAAAAGAAACAAGTTTTCATCGAAAGAACAGAAACTCAAAGCACTACTTTGTAAACTAAATCACATGTGTACCACTCAATCAATTAGGAATACAGGAGAACTGAAAAGTGATATAACGACTGTACAGCCCAGAAACAAGTTCAAAGAAGAAAAAACAAAAGCACTATTTTTAAACGGAATCACATGTGTGTCGATAGCTCAATTAGAAATAGAGGAAAACTGAAAAGTGTTATCTCGCACTGGATGGCACAGAAAGAAGTTTCCATCGAAAGAACAGAAAAGCAAAGCACAACTTTGTAAACTAATTCACATACGTGTTACTTGTTCAATTATTATAAAAGGAAAAACTGAAAAGTGATATATCACACTGTACAGCACAGAAAGAATTTTCCATCAGAAGAACAGAAATGGAAAGCACTACTTTGTAAACTCAATCACTTGTATATCTCGCTCAATCAGGAATACAGGAAAACTGAAAAGTGATATATCGAATTGTACAGCAAAGGAACAAGTTTTCATTGAAAGAACAGAAAGCAAAAAGCACAACTTTGTAAACTAATTCACAAGTGTAGCCTGTTCAATTATTATAACAGGAAAACTGAAAAGTGATATAACCCTAACCCTAACAAATAAGTTTTTCATCAAACTAACCCTAACCCTAAAACACAACTTTAACCCTAACACTATCCCTAATTATTATAACAGGAAAAACTGAAAAGTGATATAACACTAACCCTACCTAACCCTACCCTAAGGCCTAACCCTAACCCTAATCCTAAATTGTTCCTAACAGGAAAAATTTTCCAACAAAAAAAGAAAATAAACGCAAATGCACTACTTTGTAAACTAAATCACATGTGTGCCACTCGCTCAATTAGGAATACAGGAAAACTGAAAAGCGATATAACCCTAACCCTAACCCAAAGACCCTAACCCTAACCCTAACCCTAACCCTAACCCCAGCCTAACTTTGTAACACTAACCCTAACCCTGTGCCTAAACTTTTCTCAATGAATAAGGAGAACTGAAACCCTACCTAACTTGTTCCTAACAGGAACCAGTTTCCACTGAAAGAACATAAACACAAAGCACTACTTTTAAACTAAATCTCATGTGTGCCACTCGCTCAATTAGGAATACAGGAAAACTGAAAAGTGATATAACGCGCACTGTACAGCACAGAAACAAGTTCCAAAAGAAAAAAACAAAGCACAACTTTTAAACAGAATCACATGTGTGTCAATTGTTCAATTAGAAAAAGAGGAAAACTGAAAAGTGTTATCTCACACTGTATGGCACAGGAAAAGTTTCCATCAGAAGAACAGAAATGCAAAGCAAAGCTTTGTAAACTCAATCACTTGTATTTCACTTTCGTTCTTTTATTATAACAGGAAAACTGAAAAGGGATACATCACACTGTACATCACAGAAACAAGTTTCCAACAGAAGAACAGAAACGCAAAGCACTACTTTGTAAACTAAATCAGATGTGTGTAGCCTGTTCAATTAGGAATAACAGGAAAACTGAAGAGTGATATAACCCTAATGTACAGCAAAGAAACAAGTTTTCATCTAAGAACAGAAATGCAAAGCACAACTACCCTTGTAAACTAATTCACATTTCGTCGCCTGTTAATTATTATAACAGGAAAACTGAAAAGTGATAAAACCTAAACAAAACCTAAGTTGTAAACCTAAATCACTAACCCTAACAATTAATACTCTAACCCTAACCGAACCCTAACCCTAACCTAACCCTAACCCCTAACCCTAACCCTAACCCCAACCCTACCATAACCCTAAACCCTAACCCTAACCTTTAACCCTAATCCTGAACCTAACTTGTTACCCTAACAGTTTCTAAAAAGTTTCCACTGAAAGAACATAAACACAAAGCACTACTTTGTAAACTAAATCACATGTGTGCCACTCACTCAATTAGGAATACAGGAAAATTTAAAAGTGATATAACGACTGTACAGCACAGGAACAAGTTCCATTGAAAGAACAGAAACGCAAAGCACAACTTTTAAACTAAATCACATACGTGTTGACCATTCATTTATTATAACAGGAAAACTGAAAAGTGTTATATCACACTGTACAGCACAGAAACAAGTTTCCATCAAAAAGAACAGAATCGCAAAGCACTACTTTGTAAATTAAATCACATATGTTTTGCACCTTCAATTATTAATACAGGAAAACTGAAAAGGGATATATCAAAATGTACATCAAAGGAACAAGTTTCCATCAGAAGAACAGAAACCAAAGCACAACTTTGTAAACTAAATCAGATGTGTGTTGCCTGTTCAATTATTAAAACAGGAAAACTGAAAAGCGTGATATAACCCTAACCCTATAAACAAGTTTTCTGACCCTAACCCAGAAATGCAAAGCACAACCTAACACAAACCCTAACCCTAACCCTAACCCCTGTAAACCTATTATAACCCTAACCCTAAAAGTGATAAAAAACCTAACCCTAACCCTAACCCCCTAACCCTAACCTACCCTAACTTGTAAATAAACAAACCGAAACCTAAAGAACATAATCTCAAAGCACTACTTTGTAAACTAAATCACATGTGTACCACTCAATCAATTAGGAATACAGGAAAACTGAAAAGTGATAATATCCTAACTGTATAGCCCAGAAACAAGTTTCCAACAGAAGAGCAGAAAAGCAAAGCACTACTTTTTTAAACTAAATTACATATGTTTCACTCAATTAGGAATAGGAGGAAAATTTAAAAGTTTTATATATCGACTGTAATGGCACAGAAACAAGTTTCCATTGAAAGAACAGAAACGCAAAGCACAACTTTGTAAACTAATTCACATACGTGTTGACCATTCATTTATTATAACAGGAAAACTGAAAAGTGATATATCACACTGTACAGCACAGAAACAAGTTTCCAACAAAAGAACAGAAACGCAAAGCACTACTTTGTAAATTAAATCACATATGTGTCGCACCTTCAATTGGGAATACAGGAAAACTGAAAAGCGATATATCGAAATGTACCGCAAAGGAACAAGTTTTCATCGAAAGAACAGAAACCAAAGCACAACTTTGTAAACTAATTCACATTCGTGTTGCCTGTTCAATTATTAAAACAGGACAACTGAAACGTGATATAACCCTAACCCTATACCTAAGCCCCTGACCCTAACCCTAACCCTAACCCTAACACAAACCCTAACCCTAACCCTAACCCCTAAACCTAACCCTAACCCTAACCCTAACCCTAACACTACCCTAACCCTAACCCTAACCCTAAACCTCACCCTAACTTGTTCCGAATAGGAACAAGTTTCCAACGAAAGAACATAAACTCAAAGCACTACTTTGTAAACTAAATCACATGTGTACCACTCAATCAATTAGGAATACAGGAAAACTGAAAAGTGATAATATCGCACTGTACAGCCCAGAAACAAGTTTCCAACAGAAGAGCAGAAAAGCAAAGCACTACTTTTAAACGGAATTACATATGTTTCGCTCTCTCTATTAGGAAGAGAGGAAAATGGAAAAGTTTTATCTCGCACTGTACGGCACAGAAACAAGTTTCCATCGAAAGAAGAGAAACGCAAAGCACAACTTTGTAAACTAATTCACATACGTGTCACTCGTTCCATTATTATAACAGGAAAACGGCAAAATGATATATCACGCTGCACAGCACAGAAACAAGTTTCCAACAGAAGAACAGAAATGCAAAGCACTACTTTTTAAACTAAATCACATGTGTGTCTCTCAAAAATTAGGAATAGAGGAAAACTGAAAAGTGATATATCACATTGTACAGCACAGGAACAAGTTTCGAATGAAAGAACTGGAAAGCAAAGGACTACTTTTAAACGGAATCACAAGTGTATCACTCGCTCAATTAGGAATACAGGAAATCTGAAAAGCGCTATATCGAAATGTAAGGCAAACAAACAAGTTTTCATCGAAAGAACAGAAACGCAAAACACAACTTTGAAAAATAATTCACATTCGTGTTGCCTGTTCAATTATTATAACAGGAAAACTGAAAAGTGATATAACACTAACCCTACCCTAACCCTAACCCTAATCCTAACCCTAACCCTAACCCTAAATTGTTCCTAACAGGAACAAGTTTCCAACGAAAGAAAATAAACGCAATGCACTACTTTATAAAGTACATCACACGTGTGCCACTCGCTCAATTAGGAATACAGGAAAACTGCAAAGCGATATATCGAAATGTACGGCAAAGAAACAAGTTTTCATCGAAAGAACAGAAACGCAAAGCACTACTTTGTAAACTAAATCACATGTGTGCCACTCGCTCAATTAGGAATACAGGAGAACTGAAAAGTGATATAACGCACTGTACAGCACAGGAACAAGTTCAAACGAAAAAACAAAAGCACTACTTTTAAACGGAATCACATGTGTGTCGATAGCTCAATTAGAAATAGAGGAAAACTGAAAAGTGTTATCTCGCACTGGATGGCACAGAAAGAAGTTTCCATCGAAAGAACAGAAAAGCAAAGCACAACTTTGTAAACTAATTCACATACGTGTTACTCGTTCAATTATTATAACAGGAAAACTGAAAAGTGATATATCACACTGTACAGCACAGGAAGAATTTTCCATCAGAAGAACAGAAATGGAAAGCACTACTTTGTAAACTCAATCACTTGTATATCACTCGCTCAATCAGGAATACAGGAAAACTGAAAAGCGATATATCGAAATGTACGGCAAAGGAACAAGTTTTCATCGAAAGAACAGAAACGCAAAGCACAACTTTGTAAACTAATTCACATTCGTGTAGCCTGTTCAATTATTATAACAGGAAAACTGAAAAGTGATATAACCCTAACCCTAACCATAAGCCCCTAACACTAACCCTAACCCTAACCCCTAACCCTAACACTATCCCTAACCCTAACCCTAACCCTACCCTAACCCTACCCTAACCCTAGGCCTAACCCTAACCCTAATCCTAACTTTTTCCTAACATGAAAAATTTTCCAACAAAAGAAAATAAACGCAAACTACTACGTTGTAAACTAAATCACATGTGTGCCACTCGCTCAATTAGGAATACAGGAAAACTGAAAAGCGATATAACCCTAACCCTAACCCTAAGACCCTAACCCTAACCCTAACCCTAACCATAACCCCAACCCTAACCGTAACACTAACCCTAACCCTAACCCTAAACTTTCCCTAATGCTAAGCCTAACCCTAACCCTACCCTAACTTGTTCCTAACAGGAACCAGTTTCCACTGAAAGAACATAAACACAAAGCACTACTTTGTAAACTAAATCTCATGTGTGCCACTCGCTCAATTAGGAATACAGGAAAACTGAAAAGTGATATAACGCACTGTACAGCACAGGAACAAGTTCAAACGAAAAAACAGAAGCACTACTTTTAAACAGAATCACATGTGTGTCAATCGCTCAATTAGGAATAGAGGAAAACTGAAAAGTGTTATCTCACACTGTATGGCACAGAAAAGTTTCCATCTAAAGAACAGAAAAGCAAAGCAAAGCTTTGTAAACTAATTCACATACGTTTTACGCGTTCTTTTATTATAACAGGAAAACTGAAAAGGGATACATCACACTGTACATCACAGAAACAAGTTTCCAACAGAAGAACAGAAACGCAAAGCACTACTTTGTAAACTAAATCAGATGTGTGTCGCTCGCTCAATTAGGAATACAGGAAAACTGAAGAGCGATATATCGAAATGTACAGCAAAGAAACAAGTTTTCATCGAAAGAACAGAAATGCAAAGCACAACTTTGTAAACTAATTCACATTCGTGTCGCCTGTTCAATTATTATAACAGGAAAACTGAAAAGTGATAAAAACCTAACCCTAACCCTAAGCCCCTAACCCTAACACTAACCCTAACCTTAACCTCTAACCCTAACCGGAACCCTAACCCTAACCTAACCCTAACCCTAACCCTAACTCTAACCCTACCATAACCCTAAACTTAACCCTAACCCTAACCCTAATCCTGAACCTAACTTGTTCCTAACAGGAAAAAGTTTCCAACGAAAGAACATAATCGCAAAGCACTACTTTGTAAACTAAATCACATGTGTGCCACTCACTCAATTAGGAATACAGGAAAATTTAAAAGTGATATATATCGCACTGTACAGCACAGGAACAAGTTTCCATTGAAAGAACAGAAACGCAAAGCACAACTTTGTAAACTAATTCACATACGTGTTGACCATTCATTTATTATAACAGGAAAACTGAAAAGTGATATATCACACTGTACAGCACAGAAACAAGTTTCCAACAAAAGAACAGAATCGCAAAGCACTACTTTGTAAACTAAATCTCATGTGTGCCACTCGCTCAAATAGGAATACAGGAAAACTGAAAAGTGATATAACGCACTGTACAGCACAGGAACAAGTTCAAACGAAAAAACAGAAGCACGACTTTTAAACGGAATCACATGTGTGTCAATCGCTCAATTAGGAAGAGAGGAAAACTGAAAAGTGTTATCTCACACTGTATGGCACAGAAACAAGTTTCCATCGAAAGAACAGAAAAGCAAAGCAAAACTTTGTAAACTAATTCAAATACATATTACCCGTTCTTTTATTATAACAGGAAAACTGAAAAGTGATATATCACACTGTACAGTACAGGAAGAAGTTTCCATCAGAAGAACAGAAACTGAAAGCAATACTTTGTAAACTAAATCACTTGTATTTCACTCGCTCAATTAGGAATACAGGAAAACTGAAAAGCGATATATCGAAATGTACGGCAAAGAAACAAGTTTTCATCAAAAGAACAGAAACGCAAAGCACAACTTTGTAAACAAATTCACATTCGTGTCGCCTGTTCAATTATTATAACAGGAAAACTGAAAAGTGATAAAAACCTAACCCTAACCATAAGCACCTAACCCTAACACTAACACTAACCTTAACCTCTAACCCTAACCCGAACCCTAACCCTAAACTAACCCTAACCCTAACCATAACCCCAAACCTAACCCTAACCATAAGCCCAACCCTAACCCTAACCCTAACTTGTTCCTAACAGGAACAAGTTTCCAACAAAAGAACATAAATGCAAAGCACTACTTTGTCAAATAAATCACATGTGTGCAACTCGCTCAATTAGGAATACAGGAAACCTGAAAAGTAATATAATGCACTGTACAGCACAGGAACAAGTTTCGAACTAAAGTACAGAAAAACAAAGTACTACCTTTAAACGGAATCACATGTGTGTCTCTCGCTCAATTAGGAATACAGGAAAACTGAGAAGTATTACCTTGCACTGTAAGGCACAGAAAGAAGTTTCCATCGAAAGATCAGAAATGCAAAGCACAACTTTGTAAACTAATTCACATACGTGTCGTCCATTCAATTATTATAACAGGGAAAATGAAAAGTGATACATCACACTGTACATCACAGAAACAAGTTTCCAACAGAAGAACAGAAACGCAAAGCACTACTTTGTAAACTAAATTAGATGTGTGTCGCTCGCTCAATTAGGAATACAGGAAAACTGAAGAGCGATATATCGAAATGTACATCAAAGAAACAAGTTTCCATCGAAAGAACAGAAAAGCAAAGCAAAACTTTGTAAACTAATTCACATACGTGTTACCCGTTCTTTTATTATAACAGGAAAACTGAAAAGTGATATATCACACTGTACAGTACAGGAAGAAGTTTCCATCAGAAGAACAGAAACGGAGAGAAATACTTTGTAAACTAAATCACTTGTATTTCACTCGCTCAATTAGGAATACAGGAAAACTGAAAAGCGATATATCGAAATGTATGGCAAAGAAACAAGTTTTCATCAAAAGAACAGAAACGCAAAGCACAACTTTGTAAACTAATTCACATTCGTGTCGCCTGTTCAATTATTATAACAGGAAAACTGAAAAGTGATAAAAACCTAACCCTAACCCTAAGCCCCTAACCCTAACACTAACCCTAACCTTAACCTCTAACCCTAACCCGAACCCTAACCCTAACCTAACCCTAACCCTAACTCTAACCCTACCCTAACTTACCCTAAACTTAACCCTAACCCTAACCCTAATCCTAAACCTAACTTGTTCCTAACAGGAAAAAGTTTCCAACGAAAGAACATAATCGCAAAGCACTACTTTGTAAACTAAATCACATGTGTGCCACTCACTCAATTAGGAATACAGGAAAATTTAAATGTGATACATATCGCACTGTACAGCACAGGAATAAGTTTCCATTGAAAGAACAGAAACGCAAAGCACAACTTTGTAAACTAATTCACATACGTGTTGCCCATTCATTTATTATAACAGGAAAACTGAAAAGTGATATATCACACTGTACAGCACAGAAACAAACAAGTTTCCAACAGAAGAACAGAAACGCAAAGCACTACTTTGTAAATTAAATCCCATATGTGTCGCTCCTTCAATTAGGAATACAGGAAAACTGAAAAGCGATATATCGAAATGTACGGCAAAGGAACAAGTTTTCATCGAAAGAACAGAAACCAAAGCAAAACTTTGTAAACTAATTCACATTCGTGTTGCCTGTTCAATTATTATAAAAGGACAACTGAAAAGTGATATAACCCTAACCCTAACCCTAAGACCCTAACCCTAACCCTAACCCTAACCCTAACACAAACCCTAACCCTAACCCCTAAACCTAACCCTAACCCTAACCCTAACCCTAACACAAACCCTAACCCTAACCCCTAAACCTAACCCTAACCCTAACCCTAACCCTAACCCTAACACTACCCTAACCCTAACCCTAACCCTAACCCTAAACCTCACCCTAACTTGTTCCGATCAGGAACAAGTTTCAAATGAAAGACCATAAACTCAAAGCACTACTTTGTAAACTAAATCACATGTGTACCACTCGATCAATTAGGAATACAGGAAGACTGAAAAGTGATATATCGCACTGTACAGTCCAAAAACAAGTTTCCAACAGAAGAACAGAAACGCAAAGCACTACTTTTTAAACTAAATCACATGTGTGTCTCTCAAAAATTAGGAATAGAGGAAAACTGAAAAGTGATATATCGCATTGTACAGCACAGGAACAAGTTTTGAATGAAAGAACAGGAAAGCAAAGCACTACTTTTAAACGGAATCACATGTGTATCACTCGCTCAATTAGGAATACAGGAAATCTGAAAAGCGATATATCGAAATATAAGGCAAACAAACAAGTTTTCAACGAAAGAACAGAAACGCAAAGCACAACTTTGAAAACTAATTCACATTCGTGTTGCCTGTTCAATTATTATAACAGGAAAACTGAAAAGTGATATAACACTAACCCTACCCTAACCCTAACCCTAATTCTAACCCTAACCCTAACCCTAAATTGTTCCTAACAGGAACAAGTTTCCAACGAAAGAAAATAAACGCAATGCACTACTTTATAAAGTACATCACATGTGTGCCACTCGCTCAATGAGGAATACAGGAAAACTGAAATGCGATATATCGAAATGTACAGCACAGGAACAAGTTCAAACGAAAAAACAAAAGCACTACTTTTAAATGGAATCACGTGTGTGTCAATCGCTCAATTAGGAATAGAGGAAAACTGAAAAGTGTTATCTCGCACTGTATGGCACAGAAAGAAGTTTCCATCGAAAGAACAGAAAAGCAAAGCACAACTTTGTAAACTAATTCACATACGTGTTACCAGTTCAATTATTATAACAGGAAAACTGAAAAGTGATATATCACACTGTACAGCACAGGAAGAAGTTTCCAACAGAAGAACAGAAATGGAAAGCACTACTTTGTAAACTCAATCACTTGTATATCACTCGCTCAATCAGGAATACAGGAAAACTGAAAAGCGATATATCGAAATGTACGGCAAAGGAACAAGTTTTCATCGAAAGAACAGAAACGCAAAGCACAACTTTGTAAACTAATTCACATTCGTGTTGCCTGTTCAATTAATATAACAGGAAAACTGAAAAGTGATATAACCCTAACCCTAACCCTAAGCCCCTAACCCTATCACTAACCCTAACCTTAACCCCTAATCCTAACCCTAACCCTAACACTAACCCTACCCTAACCCTAACCCTAATCCTAACCCTAACCCTAACCCTAACTTGTTCCTTACAGGAACAAGTTTCCAACGAAAGAACATAAATGCAAAGCACTACTTTGTCAACTAAATCACATGTGTGCAACTCGCTCAATTAGGAATAAAGGAAACCTGAAAAGTGATATAATGCACTGTACAGCACAGGAACAAGTTTCGAAGTAAAGTACAAAAAAACAAAGTACTACCTTTAAACGGAATCACATGTGTGTCTCTCGCTCAATTAGGAATACAGAAAAACTGAGAAGTGTTACCTCGCACTGTAAGGCACAGAAAGAAGTTTCCATCGAAAGAACAGAAATGCAGAGCACAACTTTGTAAACTAATTCACATACGTGTCGTCCATTCAATTATTATAACAGGGAAAATGAAAAGTGATACATCACACTGTACAGCACAGAAACAAGTTTCCAACAGAAGAACAGAAACGCAAAGCACTACTTTGTAAACTAAATCACATGTGTGTCGCTTGCTCAATTAGGAATACAGGAAAACTGAAGAGCGATATATCGAAATGTACAGCAAAGAAACAAGTTTTCATTGAAAGAACAGAAATGTAAAGCACAACTTGGTAAACTAATTCACATTTGTGTCGCTTGTTCAATTATTATAACAGGAAAACTGAAAAGTGATATAACCCTAACCCTAACCCTAATACCCTTACCCTAACCCTAAACCTAACCCTAACCCCTAACCCTAACTCTAACCCTACCACTAAACCTAACCCTACCCTAACCCTAACCCTAACCATAACCCTAACTTGTTCCTAACATTAACAATTTTCCAACGAAAGAACATAAATGCAAAGCACTACATTGTAAACTAAATCACATGTGTGCCACTTGATCAATTAGGAATACAGGAAAACTGGAAAGTGATATAACGCACTGTACTGCACAGGAACAAGTTTCGAACGAAAGAACAGAAAAGCAAAGCACTACTTCTAAATGGAATCACATGTGTTTAGCTCGCTCAATTAGGAATACAGGAAAACTGAAAAGCGATATATCGAAATGTAGGGCAAATAAACATATTTTCATCAAAAGAACAGAAACGCAATGCACAACTTTATAAACTAATTCACATACGTGTCGCCCGTTCATTTAATATAACAGGAAAACTGAAAAGTGATATATCACACTGTACAGCACAGAAACAAGTTTCCAACAGAAGAACAGAAATGCAAAGCACTGAAAGACTCCCGATGGGTGTCTTCTGTCAGGGAGACCCCTCCCAAGGATCAACGAGACCAGATGTTTGGCTGCAAACAGTAAGAGGCTTTATTTTGATACACGGGTACCTGGGGCGACAAAGTCTCTCAAAAGACTTGCGTGCCCCCTGAGTGGAAAGCTGGGCTTTTTATAGGGTCTCAGAGCAAAAGCGCAGGTACAGAAGCGAGAAGCATAGTTACAGGGAGCTGATTGGTACATTTAAATGAGACCACAACTTGAGTCAGAGTTTGGCAGGGACACCATGATATCAGGAACTGGGTGGTCGGAAAGGTCATGATGGCTCTCAATCTTGGGACAGCCACCTGTTGTTTGTCTTAGGGCTCCTATCTCAGCTGGAACAGTCTCACTATTTGTCTTAGGGCCCCTATCTCAGCTGGAACAGTCTCACAAACTTCTCATATGCGTGGTCAGCACAAATTGATTTTTGGCTCAACTGGGGCAGCCTGACCGCAGATATCTCCAGCAGCTGGTTCTCTTCAGCTAGTTCCATCCCTAGCCCACAGTTTCTCAAAACAGTGGTATCCTTCAGAGTTTCTCAAAACAGTGCTGTACAAAATGACATTAACTATTAGCTGCTTCTACCTTTTGGTGAGGCGGGGGTCTTTCATTCCCCCCTTTTTCTTCTAACTTAGAATGGAATCTTTCATTCTAGGGCCTAGGGAGAGTTAATTTCTGTCTCCTGCTGTTTAAACTGATGATACTGCTGGGTTAACACCAACGCTTGTATGACAGAGAGCCGGTGGCTTTATTGAACCAACTCTCGTACCAGCTTTGTCCTGACTCAAAGAACTGCTGTCTCTGTCTGAGTCTTCCTTTAAGCCAAGGAGAACTATTACAGGGTCTCTCTAGGCTTTTAGCCCAGTTGCTGCAATATTAGTGTCAATTTCAGCTAAGCAGATGCCCAAGACAATAGCTAATGCCAGGGAGCCCCTTTTGACTTAGCATTTCAGCCTGCTAGGGGGGATTTGGGCGTAGTTCCGTCTTCTGGAGCTTCTTCGAGCTGACTGTTGGACCATAGGCATCAGGGGCTAGGAAGGCTGAAATGCCAGTCAAAGGCTGGGCAATAAGGGAGTCCCAAGCATCTGGTTCACTGATCCACCGGAAGAGGCAGGGAGCAATCATGTCATTTTCCAGGAAGTCCAGATCTCAGCTTGCTGTCCACAGCTGATACCAGAACAGAGTCAAAAAGGTGAAAATTTGCTGAGACAAATTCAGACTAGAGACAGAAGTTAAGATTTGTCTGTTAAATGGAAAAAGTGAGAAATCCCAACACCAGGGAAAAAACTCTTCTGGGATCCATTTGAGCTATGCCAGATCTAGGTCTTATGACCTTTTGATTTTTATAAACTCATATAAATTTTTGGTATCAGAAAAGTAACATATCAGCAAATCTAATATAGCAACATTTTGAGAGTAACAGATAAAAACTATATCCAACAGAATTGGTACCAGTCAGCTGTTTTTTTTATATCTTTTATAAACAACTTAAGTGTGTCCATGTGGCAGCCTTTTTGGAGTTAACGGCATCTGAGCAGAGGAACTCAGCTTCTTGGCTATTTTTCAAAGTCCAGTCTCTCACAGACTGACCTTGGTGGTCTTACAGTGGACTGCTCTGACCCTTAGAAACTCCGTGCAACCATAGTAACCAGACAGCAGGCTCTGTGCAACCTTGAGTAAACCCTCCTATATTTTGGCTAAGTAAGATTGCCTGCGTGAGAAACTGCTTGTACTTTTTTTTTTTTTACTTAAGTGTTAACCTGACATCCATTAAATTGATACTTTGATCAATATGTAGACCAACATTTTTTAGATTTTTATAACCTGAACTCCTATATCCTCAGACCCTATATAAACCTTATATTTTTTATTTAACTATTAATATAAGACATTGGCAACTGATGTAAAGCCTGTGAGCAGGGCAAACCTGTTTTGTTTGGCTTTTTTTTAATACAAAATATATAGTACCCAGTAGTTTTAACTAACTAATGAACTGTCCAATGAGCTGATAGTGAACCTAACTGTCTGCTCTTTAACTGCCAAGTTACTGTTAACTAAGCCTAGCCTTTTAGCCTAGCTGTCAATGTGATCAGAGACCTGAGAAGGATAAATTATGAGCTAAGTACCAATCAAAAGGACAGAGATGACTAGTTAGTCCATTACCTAGGCAGTGTCCCTGGCTCCTATGTTCTCCTGGCTTTTTGAGCAGAGGCAGTCCAGCCATCAGGCATAGAGGATGAGAAACTGCTGCTGTGGAAAGAGGAACAGGAGAGATTGACCTCACCTTGCCTCTCACAATGTGAGACAATGGCTCTTCAGGTGTCCCCGGCTTTGTCCACAGTTTAGGCTGGGCCCTAGCAGTGGGCCAGTTGGGGCAGTATTGCCCAGTGGTTAGCATACCACAATCCAGAGTTGCAGTCATCTGTCGTTGTGTCCAAATCTTCTCAGAGACCTTGGGAGCTACTGCCAGGATTTTGGGACTTTCTGCCACAATAAACTTACATATGTTAAAATGCCATATTCATCAGATCTCTGATAAGCTTGAGGGCCAGCATATCTGAGTTACTCTTTGTTTTTATCATCTGTTTTTAAACTGTGTCCTATAAAACAGAATGCTATTTAATCTAGTTCTAGCATATTTCTGAGATGCATGTTTTAGAACTATATATTTTAAGACAAATAGGCAAACTTTATAGTTACCCATCCTAGGCTTAACCTTAAAAAAACTTGAACAAGAAGACTAGGTAAGGCTCAACTGCAGTATTTAGCATGACTTTAAATATGCTCTTTCTGAACTAAAATCAAAGCAAACCTTTTAATCTGATACAGTTCATAGAAAGGCTAGCAAATCTTGCTACTCCTACCACTTGCATTAAAATTAAACAGTAAAAAGCTTTTGCACTTAACACTGATATGACTATACATAACTGAGATACCTGAACAAAATGGTGGCAAACTCATAGTTTTACCCTCTTTATCTCTGAACCAGTATGGCGGCTGGCCACGTGTAACTGAACTCAGCTGGAAGTCCTAAACAAACATGGCAGCAAAACTACAGCTTTATGTGCTCTCTATCCCTGAACCATCATGGCAGCTAGCCATGTGTTAGCACAGGCTATGACTGACAATACCAAAAATAGCCATTAGGTGCTGTTGATGATACAGCAAACACTGTGGAGCATCCATAATCCCCCACAACCAAAAGTTCCCAGTGATCAAACAAGCTTTAGAAGAATTACTTTAGCCATACCAAACCTATCAGCTAGCTCTCTGGCTTTTTATAACACATCCACTAACCTTCTGCAACATTCTATATACCTTCAGGTTCCTAGCTTTCTTTTTCTGGCTTAACCAGACATTCTTACTTTCTTGCTTTCTTTTTTGCTTTTCAGACAACATAAAAACTCTCACTAAAATCCTTTCCATTTTGACATAATCCTGCAGAAGCCCAGAGTCTACGTACGATTTGCTTTCTATACATTACTATAAAGAGGAGTTTTGAAACTGCCGTTTTTTTAAATAACTTTTCTGTAGCGGATAAGATGATCACAAATCAGCTTAACAAACAAACAGCTCTCCACAAGATACATTTTAAAAACTGCAATTTTTTCAGTTAGCACAAACAATAGGGCAGGGTTTTATTTAGTAAAATTAATAAAATACCCAAGATCATTGTCATACCCAAATGCCTGATAAACTTTAAACATTTTACAGCCTTAAACATTTCAAAACCAGATTTTAAAACCAGAATTTACCAGTGTAAGCAATTTAATTTTTAAAACCAATACCAATTAACCAATTAAAATAAGTTATCCTTTTAACCTAGAAGGAAATGAGAATTAACGTCCACCACCTGGCCAAATTTTCCCAGGAACCATAATTTTAAAAGTTGAAACTAGATTTTAAGACCAAAATTTATCAGTGAAAACAACTTAATCTTCAGAACCAATATCAAATTAGAATAAGACTTTCTTCTTATCCTAAAAGGAAATAAAATCATTTTGACTCAGAGATTTTGCAACCTTTGTTTTTTTTTTTTTCCTGAGCCACACCATGTGGCAATTTACATTGTTGTTATTTAAACATGTGCATTTATAGACCCTACAAACACGTAGACACATATACGTGTTTAAAACAAGAATTTGAATTTAACCTTAAAACATACCCAATTATTTTTTTATCATATCAACCATTTAAGACCAGTTGAAAACAATTGGATAATGGCCATATATTTAAACAGACAGACTCAGCTGCAATTCTAAACATTACAGTAAGTACAGTTTTTTTTTTTTTTCTAAATTACTGTTTGATCTGTAAGTTGCAAGCCCCCTAGGTGGGAGGAGGGAAGAGAAGAGCAAGAGGGAGTGGTGAGCTCTTGCTGCTTACTTCCCTGCTAAGCTGGCATGAAGGCAAGGGGGAGGAGTTTTTCCTCACTCTCAGCAGCCAGAGCAGCTCCTATCATGGAGCAGCTACGGTGCCAATCCCAGCCTAGCCATGTCTAAGGACTTTCATCCAGCAAGCCCATGAGCCTTGCCTACTCCCTTGGCTCCCTTGTGAGCTCTACTGTAGCTTACCTCCCCCGCAGGTCCTGAACCTGCTTCCTGGCTGGGCCTCTCCCCTCCCCCGTGCTCTTTTGCTGTAAAGTTAAACTTTTGGGAGTAGTGACAGTTTGTCCCATTTTTTCAAATACATAAAAAACACTTATCACACTTACTATAAAGACGAGACAGACAGAACACAACACAAGCCGCACGGCACGAGATAAGACACAAAACTGAAAGCAAAAATTCAGATGGAGACTGTGTCGGAGGTCCAGTTCCTCGGTCTCCCAGATGAAACACGTACCTTCGAACAGGGGCGAGGCCCCGAGAAGTCCGAGTCGGCTCGTGCTTCCAGACAGACGAGAGCCGAGAAATCGGCTCTCTCCCAACTCAGATGGGAACCGTGAAAACAGCTCCCTACAGAACACTCCTGAGACGTCTCCCAGGAGCCATGGAAAGAAAGTCCGATTCTGTCAACTCCTTTCGATTTCTGCAATACAGATGACTTGGGCCAAGCCTCAGACCACAGGGGGACTCGAACCCCCTGGAAGCAGACACACACAAAACAGACTGCTTAACACCACGATACACAAGACTCACAGAACAAAAAGCCGGCAGTCTTACCTCCCGACGCTGGGTTGGTGGTCCCTGGGCAGGGGTCTGATATCTCGCTGGGGCCTCCAAATGAAAGACTCCCTATGGGTGTCTTCCATCAGGGAGACCCCCTCCCAAGGATCAATGAGACCAGACGTTCGGCTGCAAACAGCAAGAGGCTTTATTTTGATACACGGGTACCCGGGGCGACAAAGTCTCTCAGAATACTTGCGTGCCCACTGAGTGGAAAGCTGGGCTTTTTATAGGGTCTCAGAGCAAAAGCGCAGGTACATAAGCAAGAAGCATAGTTACAGGGAGCTGATTGGTACATTTAAATGAGACCACAACTTGAGTCAGAGTTTGGCAGGGACATCATGATATCAGGAACTGGGTGGTCGGAAAGGTCATGATGGCTCTCAATCTTGGGACCGCCACCTGTTGTTTGTCTTAGGGCTCCTATCTCAGCTGGAACAGTCTCACTATTTGTCTTAGGGCCCCTATCTCAGCTGGAACAGTCTCACAAACTTCTCATATGCGTGGTCAGCACAAATTGATTTTTGGCTCAACAGGGGCAGCCTGACCGCAGATATCCCCAGCAGCTGGTTCTCTTCAGCTAGTTCCATCCCTAGCCCACAGAGTTTCTCAAAACAGTGGTATCCTTCAGAGTTTCTCAAAACAGTGCTGTACAAAATGACATTAACTATTAGCTGCTTCTAACTTTTGGTGAGGCGGGGGTCTTTCAGCACTACTTTGTAAACTAAATCACATGTGTGTCTCTCGCTCAATTAGGAATACAGGAAAACTGAAAAGCGATATATCAAAATGTACAGGAAAGAAACAAGTTTTCATAGAAAGAACAGAAATGCAATGTACAACTTTGTAAACTAATTCACATTCGTTTCGCCTCTTCAATTATTATAACAGGAAGACTGAAATGTGATATAACCCTAACCCTAAGCACCTAACCCTAACCCTAACCCTAATCCTAACCCCTAACCCTAACCCTAACCCTAAACCTAACCCTAACCCTAACCCTAACCCTAACCCTAACCCTACCCTAACTCTAAGCCTAACCCTAACCCTAACCCTACAGGAACAAGTTTCCAGCGAAAGAACATAAACACAAAGCACTACTTTGTACACTAAATCACATGTGTGCCAATTGCTCAATTAGGAATACAGGAAAACTGAAAAGTGATATAACACACTGTACAGCACAGGAACAAGTTTCGAACGAAAGAACACAAAAACAAAGCACTTTTTTTTTTTTTTTTAACTTGATGTTTTGTTTTATTTATTTATTTTTTAAATGCAGTTTATTCAGGAACCTTGAACAATCATCTGACCCTGGGGAAAGCCAGCCCTCAGCTTAAATAGCCTCTGGTTATCCAGCCCAGGCATGCCACGTGGGCAATGCAGATAGGTCCACATACATAGAAGCAAGCCAGATCCTAAGACTTAGCCAAATGTGGAGTTGTTTGTGACAGAGAGCACTCACCATCGGGAAGGTGGAAGGTGGAAACCAGCTCCATCTTTCACGCACGGCATTACGCAGCTCTCTACAGTTCCCCCTTTTTGTTTTGGACGCATCAGGAAAGAGTAGAGGTCTGATCTCTGATATTAGAAATAAATTGGGACTTTGTACTGATGTTCATTTAGGTGTCATCCACCCAAAGAGCATCAGACCCGCCCGATACCTTTTTCTCAGAGGCGGGACCTGGGGCATCAACCCGCATGCAATCAGACATGCTCTTCTCTGGGTCCAAAGCGGCTGACCCTGAGTGCAGTGCTTAGCCTTGCATCCTGAGCGTAACATTTTCGCTTTTTATGGTAGCCAACCATGCTTGGGGAGAATGTCCTGCTTCAATGGCTGTAAAGGCCTGAATGGTCATGGCTGCATTACGCTGTTGTGAGACTCTAATCTTGCATATATACCACAGGCAAACCAATGTGACCAACACCAGAAGGCCTGATAACGCTCCCATGCCTGCCCATTCCTTCAGATGATTGATGGCTGCAGCAATCCATGATGATAATCCTGTGGCTAGTCCTGCGTCCACTCTGGTAGAATTTACCATGACAATGGCCACTCTCAGCTGGTCCATCGTAGTATCGAATTCTCCAGTCCAATTACCTAAAATATAGCTTGACAATTGTTTAGACAGATTTGCAGCACAGGGAAAATTCTCATGTTGTATGTTAGTGACACAAAGTCCAGCACACTTTCATTGACAGCCAAGTTGAGCGATTTGCCATAGGGTATCAATTTGCTCCTGCACGAGGTCAAACCTCTGATTGAACACCATCAAACCTCCTTTTAATTGAGCATTAATTCCTTTTTGTACATCTAAGGCATGAGCTACCTTGGCTAAAAGGTTATTCAGGGTCTGAGCAGTCTGCCCAGTATGACTCATGGCTAATGCCGTGGTGGTAGCTCCAACAGCTGCCAATGAGATGGCAGTAACAATGGCAGCTGTAATTCCAAGATCCCTTTTCTGTCTGAAGAGAGTCATAGCGTGAGGGCATCAACGGGCACAGGCACCCATCGAGGCATGTGAGTAACCAGCTAGTAAATTTACTAGCATTACAGCATTGGGCAAAAAGCAAGTATCATTACTACAATTACTTGGCTCTCTCTGGCTAATAATAAATAAAAATGGGGGATGTAAACAAACAGGTGTGGGCTTATAGGAAATATTATGAGAAGCCTTAACCCCCTCGTTGGAACATCCTGCATTGGTTCTAGAACTAGCAGTGGTGGTGTCTGAGGTCTGAGTAGGTTCAGGAGACCATTGCCCCCATGGGTGAGATGTGCTCCATGTAAATTGAGTAACTCCATGTTTTCCTCCACTTTTGAAAGTCATTTAAGGTTCTTAAATTATTATTTTTCCCTTTTTTTAAATTTTTCATCAATTACACTTTATTCACTCTGCATACCCCCATAAGCCCCTCCCTCCCCTCCCAATTCCACCCTCCCTCCTCCCTCTGCATGCATGCCACTCCCCAAGTCCACTGATAGGGGTGGTTCTCCTCTCCTTTCTGATCTTACTCCATCAGTTCACATCAAAAGTGGCTGCATTGTCCTCTACTATGGCCTGGTAATGTTGCTCCCCCTCAGGAGGAGGTGACTAAAGAGCAGGCCAGTCAGTTCATGTCAGAGGCAGCCCCTCTTCTCATTACTATGTAACCCAATTGGACTCTGAACTGCCCTGGGCTACATCTGTGCAGGGGTTCTGGGTTATCTCTATGAATAGTCCTTGGTTGAGTATGAGTCTCTGGGAAGTTCCTGTGTTCAAATTTTCTTGTTCTTTTGCTCTCCTTGTGGAGACCCTGTCCTCTCCAGCTCTTGCTCTTTCCCAGTTCTTACATAAAATTCCATTCACTCTGCCCAACAGTTGCCCATCAGGCTTAGCTTCTGCTTTGATAGTCTGTAGGGCAGAGGCTTTCAGAGACCCTCTGTGGTAGGTTCCTAGGTTGTTTCCTGTTTTCTTCTTCTTCTGATGTCCATCCTCTTTGCCTTTCCAGATGGGGATTAGACATTTTAGTTGGGGTCCTCTCTCTTGCTTAGTTTCTTTAGATGCACAGGTTTTAGTGGGTTTGTCCTATGTTGTATGTCTATATGAGTGAGTATATACCATGTGTGTCTTTTTGCTTCTGGGACAACTCACTCAGGATGATCCTTTCCAGATCCCACCATTTACCTGCAAATTTCATGATTTCCTTATTTTTCATTGCCTAGTAATATTCCATTGTGTAGATGTATCACATTTTCTGCATCCATTCTTCAGTTGAGGGGCATCTGGGTTGTTTCCAGCTTCTGGCTATTACAAATAAAGCTGCTATGAACATGGTTGAGCAAATTTCCTTTTTGTGTGCTTGAGCCTCTTTTGGATATATGCCTAGGAGTGGTATGGCTGGATCTTGGGGAAGCACTATTCCTAGTTGTCTGAGAAAACGCCAGATTGATTTCCAGAGTGGTTGTACCAGTTTACATTCCCACCAGCAGTGGAGAAGGGTTCCTCTTTCTCCACAACCTCTCTAGCATGTGTTGTCACTTGAGTTTTTGATCTTGGCCATTCTCATGGGTATAAGGTGAAATCTCAGGGTTGTTTTGATTTGCATTTCCCTAATGGCTAGTGAGGTTGAGCATTTCTTTAAGTGCTTCTCTGCCATTCGGTATTCCTCTACAGAGAATTCTCTGTTTAGCTCTGTTCCCCATTTTTTAAGTGGATTACTTGGTTTGCTGCTTTTCAGCTTCTTTAGTTCTTTATATATACTTGATATGAGTCCTCTGTCAGATAAAGGGTTGGTGAAGATTCTTTCCCAATCTGTAGGAGCTTGCTTTGTTTTGATGACGGTGTCCTTTGCTTTGCAGAAGCTTTTCAGTTTCATGAGGTCCCATTTATTGATTGTTGCTCTTAGAGCCTGTGCTGTTGGAGTTCTGTTCAGGAAGTTTTCCCCTGTACCAATGAGTTCTAGGGTATTCCCCACTTTTTTTTTTCAAGCCGATTTAATGTGTCTGGTTTTATGTTGAGGTCTTTGATCCACTTGGACTTCAGTTTTGTGTAGGGTGATAAGTATGGATCTATTTTCATTTTTCTACATGTAGACATCCAGTTGGACCAGCACCATTTGTTGAAGATGCTATCTTTTTTCCATTGTATGATTTTGGCGTCTTTGTCAAATATCAGGTGTCCATAAGTGTGTGGGTTTATTTCTGGGTCCTCTGTTCGGTTCCATTGATCCATCATTCTGTTTCTATGCCAGTACCATGCAGTTTTTAAAACTGTTGCTCTATAGTACAACTTAAGATCAGGGATGGAGATATCTCCAGAAGATCTTTTATTGTAGAGGATTGTTTTAGCAATTCTGGGTTTCTTGTTATTCCATATGAAGTTGAGAATTTTTCTTTCCAAGTCTGTAAAGAATTGTGTTGGTAATTTGATGGGCATTGCATTGAATCTGTAGATTGCTTTTGTTAAGATGGCCATTTTTACTATGTTAATCCTACCAAGCCATGAGCATGGGAGATCTTTCCATCCTCTCATATCTTCTTCTAGTTCTTTCTTCAGAGATTTGAAATTTTTTTCATATTAGTCTTTGACTTCCTTGGTTAGGGTTACTCTGAGGTACCTTATGTCATTTGTGGCTATTGTGAAGGGCGTTGTTTCCCTAATTTCTTTCTCAGCCTTTTTGTCTTTTGTATACAGGAGTGCTACTGATTTTTTTTTTTGAGTTAATTTTGTATCCGGCCACTTTGCTGAAGGTGTTTATCAGCTGTAGGAGTTCCCTGGTAGAGTTTTTGGGGTCACTCACGTATACTATCATATCATCTGCAAATAGTGATAATTTGACTTCTTCCTTTCCAATTTGTATCCCCTTGATCTCCTTCAACTGTCTTATTGCTCTAGCAAGGACTTCCAGAACTATGTTGAAGAGATATGGAGAGAGTGGGCAGCCTTGTCTTGTCCTTGATTTCAGTGGGATTGCTTTAAGTTTCTCTCTGTTCAGTTTGATGTTGGCTATAGGTTTGCTGTATATCGCCTTTACTATGTTTAGATATGTGCCTTGTATCCCTGATCTCTCCAATACTTTAAACATGAATGGATGTTGGATTTTGTCAAAGGCTTTTTCAGCATCTAGGGAGATTATCATGTGGTTTTTTCTTTCAATTTGTTAATATGGTGGATCACATTGATGGATTTCTGTATATTGAACCATCCCTGCATACCTGGGATGAAGCCTACTTGGTCATGGTGGATGATATCTTTGATGTGTTCTTGTATTCGGTTTGTGAGTATTTTGTTGAGTATTTTTGCATCAATGTTCATAAGGGAGATTGGCCGGAAATTCTCTTTCTTTGTTGAGTCTTTGTGAGATTTAGGTACCAAGGTGACTGTGGCTTCATAGAATGAGTTTGGTAATGCTCCTTCTGTTTCTATTTTGTGGAATAGTTTGAAGAGAATTGGTGTTAGCTCTTCTTTAAATGTTTGGTAGAATTCTGCGCTGAAACCATCAAGGTCCTGGGCTTTTTCTGGATGGGAGACTTTCGATGACTGCTTCTATTTCCTTGGGGGATATAGGACTATTTAATTGATTTACCTGGTCCTGATTTAGCTTTGGTAAGTGGAATCGATCAAGAAAATTGTCCATTTCATTTAAATTTACAAATTTTGTTCCATATAGACTTTTGAAGTAAGTCCTAATGATTGCTTAGATTTCCTCAGTGTCTGTAGTTATGTCCCCCTTTTCATTTCTGATTTTTTTGATTTGGATGGTGTCTCACTGCCTTTTAGTTAGCTTGGCTAAGGGTTTGTCTATCTTGTTGATTTTCTCAAAGAACCAGCTCTTGGTTTCATTGATTCTTTTAATTGTTTTATTTGTTTCTAATTGATTGATTTCAGCCCTGAGTTTGATTATTTCCAGCCGTCTGCTCCTTCTTGGTGTGTCTGCTTCTTCTTTTTCTAGGGTTTTTAAGTGAGCCATTAAGTTGCTTGAATGCGCTGTCTCAAATTTCTTCTTGAAGGCACTTAGTGCTATGAACTTTCCTCTTAGCACTGCTTTCATTGTGTCCCACAAGTTTGGGTATGTTGTGTCTTCATTTTCATTGAGTTCTAGGAAGATTTTAATTTCTTTCTTTATTTCTTCCCTGACCCAGCTGTCTTTTAGTAGCAAGTTGTTCAGTTTCCATGTATGTGTAGGCTTTTTGCTATTTCTGTTGTTACTGAGGTCCAGCTTTATTCCATGGTGATCCGACAGGATACAAAGGATTATTTCAATCTTCCTGTATTTGTTGAGGCTTGCTTTGTGACCAACTATGTGGTCTATTTTGGAGAAGGTTCCATGAGGTGCTGAGAAGAAGGTAAATTCTTTTTGTGTTTGGGTGTAGGGTTCTGTAAATATCTGTTAGGTCCATTTGGTTCATTACCTCTGTTAGAGATATTGTTTCTTTGTTTAATTTCTATTTTGTTGACCTGTCCTTTGTTGAGAGTGGGGTGTTGAAGTCTCCTACTATTAGTGTGTGGGGAGCTATATGTGGTTTAAGTTTTGTCAATGTTTCTTTCACAAATGTGGGTGCCCTTGTATTTGGGGCATAGATGTTCAGGATTGTGATGTCTTCTTGGTGGAATTTTCCCTTGATGAGTATGAAGTGTCCTTCCCCATCTCTTTTGATTAATTTTGGTTGAAAGACTATTTTATCAGATATTAGAATGGCTACTCCTGCTTGCTTCTTGGGTCCATTTGCTTGAAAAGCCGTCTTCCATCCCTTTACCCTCAGGTAATGTCTATCTTTGTGTCTTAGGTGTGTTTCTTGTATACAACAGATTGCTGGGTTTTGTTTACGCATCCATTCTGTTAGTCTGTGTCTTTTTATTGGAGAATTCAGTCCATTGATATTGAGAGAGAGTAATGACCAGTGGCTGTTAAATCCTTTGACTTTGATGTTGGCTGTGGTCATACGGTTGTGTGCTTGGTTGCTTTTTGTTTTACTGAAGTGAGGTTATTTATTTCCTGTGTTTTCTTGAATGTAGCTAGCTTTCTTGGGTTGTGAGTTCTTCTGTGGTGTCTCGGAGCACTCAGTTCTGTCTGTTTGCAATCTGCAGTCTGCTAGACTTTCCCTAGGTGACCCCAGAAGCACTGTTTCTTCCTTCTCTGTGGGGTCCTCTCCGGACAGGGGTTCCCAGTCTCTATTGTACTGGGACGCACAGCTTGTCTGTACCGCTGAGCTGAGCGCAAAGCTCTCTGTGCGCGGCAGGAGCTTGGCTGTGATGGCAGCAGAGACTTTCCGGGGAGAGACTGGGTGACCTGCGATCAGATCCGCAACCCTGCTTCCCTGTGGGGACCCCCGCTACTGGGACTCCCATTCTCAGGTACCCTTGTACCCACGGATCAGCCAGGGAAATTTCTCTGTGGGGTCCTCTCCGGACAGGGGTTCCCAGTCCCTGTTGTACTGGGGAGCACAGGTTGTCTGTACCACTGAGCTGAGTGCAAAGCTCTCTGCGCGCAGCAGGAGCTCAGCTGTGATGGTGGCAGAGAATTTCCGGGGAGAGACTGGGTGAACTGCGATCAGACCCGCAACCCTGTTTCCCCGTGGGGTCCCCCCGAAACTGGGACTCCCAGTCTCAGGTACCCTTGTGCACACGGATCAGCCTGGGGAAGTGGCAGGGACCCGCCCGCTTGCAGCTCCAGCCCGGAGACCCAAAGCCCGCGTTACCAGGGATTTCTTCCGGGTTCTAGCTGTGCAGCCGAGAGCGGACCCGACCGATTCCCACGCCGTGGGAGCCTCCCCTCAACTGGGAAACACGATCGATGTAGTTTCAGGGCCCTGAGTTCAGTCTCCTGGTCTCTGTCCGGATAGTGCTGTCTTGCTGCTCAGAAGCGCTGTATTCTCGGCGCCAACATCTTGGCTCCAAAGCACTACTTTTAAACAGAATTACATGTGTGTCGCTTGCTCAATTAGAAATACAGGAAAACTGAAAAGTGTTACCTTGCACTGTACGGCACAGAAACAAGTTTCCATCGAAAAAACAGAAATGCAAAGCACAACTTTGTAAACTAATTCACATACATGTCGCCCGTTCAATTATTATAACAGGAAAACTGAAAAGTGATACATCACACTGTACAGCACAGAAACATGTTTCCAAAAGAAGAAAAGAAATGCAAAGCACTACTTTGTAACCTAAATCACATGTGTGTTGCTCTCACAATTAGGAATACAGGAAAACTGAAAAGCGATATATAGAAATGTACAGCAAAGAAACAAGTTTTCATCGAAAGAACAGAAACGCAAAGCACAATTTTGTAAACTAATTCACATTCGTGTCGCCTGTTCAATTATTATAACAGGAAAACTGAAAAGGGATTTAACCCTAAATATAACCCTAAGACCTTAACCCTAACCCTAACCCTAACCCTAACCCTAACCCTAACCCTAACCTCTAACCCTAACCCTAACCCTAACCCTAACCCTAACCCTAACCCTACCCTAAACCTAACCCAAACCCTAAACCTAACCCTAACTTGTTCCTAGGAACAAGTTTCCAACGAAAGAACATAAATGCAAAGCACTATTTTGTAAACTAAATCACATGTGTGCCACTCGATCAATTAGGAATAGAGGAAAACTGAAAAGTGATATAACGCACTGTACTGCACAGGAACAAGTTTCGAACCAAAGAACAGAAAAGCAAAGCACTACTTTTAAAACATGTGTTCCGCTCGCTCAATTAAGAATACAGGAAAACTGAACAGTGTACGGCACAGAAACAAGTTTCCATCGAAAGAACAGAAACACAAAGCACAACTTTGTAAACTAATTAACATATGTGTCACCCGTTCAATTATTATAACAGGAAAACTGAAAAGTGATATATCGAACTGTACAGCACAGAAACAAGTTTCAATGGAAAGAACAGAAACGCAAAGCAAAACTTTGTAAACTAATTCACATACGTGTCGCCCATTCAATTATTATAACAGGAAAACTGAAAAGTGATATATCGAACTGAACAGCACATGAACAAGTTTCCATTGAAAGAACAGAAATGCAAAGCACAACTTTGTAAACTAATTCACATACGTGTCGCCCTTTCGATTATAACAGGAAAACTGAAAAGTGATATATCCAAATGTACAGCACAGGAACAAGTTTCCAGCGAAAGAACAGAAATGCAAAGCACAACTTTGTAAACAAATTCACATTCGTGTCGCCTGTTCAATTATTATAACAGGAAAACTGAAAAGGGATTTAACCCTAACCCTAACTAACCTAGCCCCCCCTAACCCTAACCCTAAACCTAAACCTAACCTCTAACCCTAACCCTAACCCTAACCCTAACCCTAACCCTACTCTAAACCTAACCCAAAACCTAAACCTAACCCTAACTTGTTCCTAACAGGAACAAGTTTCCAACGAAAGGACATAAACGTAAAGCACTACTTTGTAAACGAAATCACATGTGTGCCACTCGATCAATTAGGAATAGAGGAAAACTGAAAAGTGATATAACGCACTGTACTGCACAGGAACAAGTTTCGAATCAAAGAACAGAAAAGCAAAGCAATACTTTTAAACGGAATCACATGTGTTTCGCTCGCTCAATTAGGAATACAGGAAAACTGAACAGTGTTATCTCGCACTGTACGGCACAGAAACAAGTTTCCATCGAAAGAACAGAAACACAAAGCACAAGTTTGTAAACTAATTCACATACGTGTCGCCTGTTCAATTATTATAACAAGAAAACTGAAAAGTGATATATTGAACTGTACAGCACAGGAACAAGTTTCAATGGAAAGAACAGAAACGCAAAGCAAAACTTTGTAAACTAATTCAAATACGTGTCGCCCATTAAATTATTATAACAGGAAAACTGAAAAGTGATATATCACACTGTACAGCACAGAAACAAGTTTCCAACAGAAGAAAAGAAATGCAAACTTTGTAAACTAAATCACATGTGTGTTGCTCTCACAATTAGGAATACAGCACTGACCTTGACCCTGACAGCCCTGGCCCTGGCCCTGACAGCCCTGGCCCTGGCCCTGACAGCCCTGGCCCTGGCCCTTGCAGCCGTGGCCCTGGCCATGGCGGCCCTGATCCTAGTCCTTACCCTGACCCTGGCCCTGACCCTTGACCTAACCCTTGACCCCCTATCCCTAACACTAACCCCTAAGCTTAACCCTAGCCCTAGCCCCCTAGCCTTAGCCCGCTAGCCCAACCCCCTTGCCCTAGCCCCCTAGCCCTAGTCCTAGCCCCCTAGCCCTAGTCTCCTTGCCCCCTATCCCCCTAGCCCCCTGGCCCTAGCCCTCTAGTCCTAGCCCTAGTCACAGGCCACTAGCACTAGCCCCCTAGCCCCAGCCCTAGCCCCCCAGCACTATCCCAGCCGCCTAGCCCTAGACCTAGCTTCCTAGCCACCTAGCCCTAGCCACCTAGCCCCCTAGCCCCAGCCCTAGCCTCCTAGCCCCCTAGCCCTATCCCTATCCCGCTAGCCCCCTAGCTCCAGCCCCAGCCTCCAGCCCCAGCCCTAGCCCTAACCCTAGCCCTAACCCTAACCCTGACCCTGACCCTGACCCTGACCCTAACCCTAACCCTAACACTAACCCCCTAACCCTAACCCTAACACTAACCCCTAACCCTAACCCTAACCCAAACCCCCTAACCCTAACCCTAAACCTAACCCTGACACCCTAACCCTAACCCTAACCCTGATTTTAACACCTAACCCTAATCCTAACCCTAAACCCTAACCCTAACCCTAACACCCCTAACCCTAACCCTGACCCTGACCCTGACCATGACCCTGACACTGACCCTGACCCCTAACCCTGACCCTAACACTAACCTTAACCCTATCCCTAACCCTAACCCTAACCCCTAATCCATAACCCTAACCCCAACCCTAACCCTAACCATAACCATAACCCTAACCCTAACCCTCTAACCCTAACCCTAACCTCTAACCCTAACCCTAACCCCTAACCCTAACTCTAGCCCTAGCCCCCTAGCCCTAGCCCGCTAGCCCAACCCCCTTGCCCTAGCACCCTAGCCCTAGAACTAGACCCCTAGCCCTAGTCTCCTTGCCCCATATCCCTCTAGCCACCTTAGCCTTAGCCCCCTAGTCCTAGCCCTAGTCCTAGCCCCCTAGAACTAGCCCCCAAGCCCCAGCCCTAGCCCCCTAGACCTAGCCCTAGCCCCCTAGCCCTAGCCCTAGGCCCCTAGCCCCCTAGCTCCAGCCCTAGCCTCCAGCCCCAGTCCCAGTCCCAGCCCTAGCCCTAGCCATAGCCCTAAACCTAACCCTGACCCTGACCCTGACCCTGACCCTAACCCTAACCCCCTAACCCTAACCCTAACCATAACCCCCTAACCCTAACACTAACCCTAACACCCTAACACTAACCCTAAACCTAACCCTAACCCCCTAACACTAACCCAAACCCTGATTTTAACCCTAACAATAACCCTAACCATAACCCCACTAACCCTAACCCTGACCCTGAACCTGACCCTGACCCTGACCCTGACCCTGACCCTGACCCCTAACCCTAACCCTAACCCTAACCCTAACACCCATAACCCTAACCCTAACCCCTAACCCCTAACCCTAACCCTATACCTAACGGTAACCCCTAACCCCTAACCCTAACCCCAACCCTAACCCTAACCCTAACCCTCTAACCCTAACCCTAACCCTCTAATCCTAACCCTCTAACCCTAACCCTCACACTGACAGACCTGACCCTGACCCTGACAGCCCTGACACTGACCCTGACAGCCCTGGCCCTGGCCCTGACAGCCCTGGCCCTGGCCCTGACAGCCCTGGCCCTGGCAGCCCTGGCAGTGGCCCTGGCGGCCCTGGTCCTGGTTTTGACCCTGGCCCTGGCACTGACCCTTGACGCTAACCCTTGACCCCCTAACCATAAACCTAACCCCTAACCCTAACCCTAACCCTAGCCCCCTAGTCCTAGCCCTAGCCCCCTAGCCCTAGTCCTAGTCCTAGCCACAGCCCTAGCCCCCTAGCCCTAGCCACCTAGCCCCCTAGCCCCAGCCCTAGCCTCCTAGGCCCCTACCCTAGCCCTAGCCCCCTAGCCCCCTAGCTACAGCCCTAGCCTCCAGCCCCAGCCCCAGCCCCAGTCCTAGCCCTAACCCTAGCCGTAACCCTGACCCTGACCCTGACCCTGACCCTAACCCTAACCGTAACCCTGACAGACCTGGCCCTGACACTGACAACCCTGGCCCTGGCCCTGACAGAACTGGCCCTGTCCCTGACATCCCTGGCCCTGGCCGTGACAGCCCTGGCCCTGGTCGTGACAGCCCTGGCCCTGATCCTGACAGCCCTGTTCCTGACTCTGACAGCCCTGGCCCTGGCAGCCCTGGCCGTGGCCCTGATAGCCCTGACGGCCCTGGTCCTGGCAGCCTCTGTGGCCCTCTACCTGGCCCTGGCCCTGGCCCTGGCAGCCCTGGCCCTGGCCCTGGACCTTGACCCTTGACCCTAACCTTTGACCCACTAACCCTAACCCCTAACCCTAACCCCTAACCCATAACCCTTACCCTAACCCTGACAGCCCTGACCCTGACCCTGACAGCACAGACCCTGACCCTGACAGCCCTGGCCTTGACCCTGACAGCCCTGGCCCTGGCCCTGGCAGCCCTGGTCCTGGCCCTGGCAGCCCTGGCCCTGGCCCTGGCGGCCCTGGTCCTAGCCCTGACCCTGACCCTGGCCCTGACCCTTGACCCTAACCCTTGACCCCCTAACCCTAACACTAACCCGTAACCCTAACCCTAGCCCTAGACCCCTAGCCCTAGCCCGCTAGCCCAACCCCCTTGCACTAGCCCCCTAGGCCTAGCCCTAGCACCTAGCCCTAGCCTCCGAGCCACCTAGCCCCCTAGCCCCCTTAGCCCTAGCCCCCTAGTCCTAGCCCTGGTCCTAGCCCCCTAGCACTAGCCCCCTAGCCCCAGCCCTAGCCCCATAGCCCTAGCCCTAGCCCCCTAGCCCTAGCCCTAGAACCACCCCTAGCCCCCTAGCCCCCTAGCCTCAGCCCTAGACCTAGCCCCCTAGCCCTAGCCCCCTAGCCCTAGCCCTAGCCCCCTAGCCCTAATCCTAGTCCTAGCCCCAGCCCTAGCACCCTAATCACTAGCATTAGCCCTCTAGCCCCAGCCCCCTAGCCCCTAGCCCTAGCCCCAGCCCCAGCCCTAGCCCCTAGCCCTAGCCCTAGCCCCAGCCCTAGCCCCCTAGCCCCCTAGCCTCAACCCTAGCCCTAGCCACCTAGCCCTATCCCGCTTGACCCAGCCCTAGCCCCCTAGCACTAGCCCTAGCCCCCTAGCACCCTAGCCCTCTAGCCTCAGCCCTAGCCCTAGCCACCTAGCCCTATCCACCTAGACCCAGCCCTAGCCCCCTAGTCCTAGCCCTAGCACCCAAGCACTAGCCCCCTAGCCCCAGCCCTAGTCCCCTAGCCCTAGCCCTAGCCCCATAGCCCTAGTCCTCGCCCTAGCCCCAGCCCTAGCATCCTAGCCCCCTAGCCTCAGCCCTAGCCCTAGCTATCTAGCCCCAGCCCTAGCCCCCTAGCCCTAGCCCCCAGTCCCCAAGCCCCAGCCCCAGCCCCAGCCCTAGGCCTAGCCCTAGGCTCTAAAGCTAACCCTAACCCTGAACCTGACCCTGACCCTAACCCTAACCCTAACAATAAACCCCTAACAATAACCCTAACACTAACACTAACCCCCTAACCCTAACCCTAAACCTAACCCTAACCCCCTAATCTTAACCCTAACACTAACCCCTAACCCTAATCCACCCCTAACCCTAACCCTGACCCTGACCCAGAACCTGACCCTAAACCTAACCCCTACACCTAACCCTAAGACCTAACCCTAACCCTAACCCCTAACAACCTAACACTAACCCTATCCCTAACCCTAACCCTAACCCCTAACACCTAATCTTAGCCCTAACCCTAACCCTAACCCTAACCCCTAACCCCTAACCCTAGCCCTAACCCTAACCCTAACCCTAACCCCAACGCTAAAACTAACCCTAACCCTAACCCTAACCCTAACCTCTAACCCTAACCTTAACCTCTAACCCTAAACCTAACCCTAACCCTAACCCTAACCCTAACCTCTAACCCTAACCTTAACCCTCTAACCATAAACCTAACCCTAACCCTAACCCTAACCCTAACCCTAACCCTAACCCTCTAACCCTAACCCTCACACTGACAGCCCTGACCCTGACCCTGACCCTGACAGCACTGAACCTTACCCTGACAGCCCTGGCCCTGACCCTGACAGCCCTGGCCCTGGCAGCCCTGGCCCTGGCCCTGGCCGCCCTGGTCCTTGTTTTGACCCTGACACTGGCCCTGACCCTTGACCCTAACCTTTGATCCCCTAACCCTAAACCTAACCGCTAACCTTAACCATAGCCCTAGCCCCCTAGCCCTAGCCCGCTAGCCCTAGCCTCCTAGCCCCTAGGCCCCTAGCCCACCTAGCCCTAGCCCCCTAGTCCTAGCCCTAGTCCTAGCCCCCTAGCACTAGCCCCCTAGCCCCAACCCGAGCCCCTAGCCCTAGCCCTAGCCCTGGCTCCAGCCCTAGCCCCCTAGGCCCCTAGCCTCAGCCCTAGCCCTAGCCCACTAGCCCTAGCCCCCTATCCCCAGCCCTAGCCCTAGCAACCCAGGCCCCAAGCCCACTAGCCCTAGCCCCTAGCAGTAGCCCTAGCCCCCTAGTTCTAGTCCTAGTCCTAGCCCCGGCCCTAGCCCCCTAACCCCTAACCCTAGCCCACTAGCCCTAGCCCTATCCCCCTATCCCCACCCTAGCCCCCTATCCCTAGCCCTAGCCTCCTAGTCCCCTAGCCCACTAGCCCTAGCACCCTAGCCCTAGACCTAGCCCCCTAGCCCTAGTCCTAGTCCTAGCCCCAGCCCTAGCCCTAGCCCTAGCCCTAACCCTAACCCTGACCCTGACCCTGACCCTGACCCTAACCCTAAGCTTAACCCTAACCCTAACCCTAAACCTAACCTAACCCTAACCCCTAACCCTAAACCTAACCCTAAACCCCTAACTAACCTAACCCTATCCCTAACCCTAACCCTAACCCCTAACCCCTAACCCTAGCCCTAACCCTAACCATAACCCTAACCCCAGCCCCAACACAAACCCCAACCCCAATCCCAACCCTAAACCCAACCCTAATCCTAACCCTAACCCTAACCCTCTAAACCCAAACCATAACCCTCTAACCCTAACCCTTACCCTCTAACCCTAACCCTAACCCTAACCCTAACCCTCTAACCCTCACACTGACAGCCCTGACCCTAACCCTGACAGCACTGACCCTGACCCTGACAGCCCTGGCCCTGACCCTGAAAGCCCTGGCCCTGGCCCTGACAGCCCTGGAAGTGGCCCTGTCAGTCCTGGCCCTGGCAGCCCTGGCCCTGGCCCTGGCGGCCCTGGTCCTGGTTTTGACCCTGGCCCTGACCCTGACCATTGACCCTAACCCTTGACCCCCTAACCCTAAACCTAACCCCTAACCCTACCCCTACCCCTAGCCCCCTAGTCCTAGCCCTAGCCCCCTAGCCCTAGTCCTAGTCCTAGCCACAACCCTAGCCCCCAAGTCCCTAACCCTAGCCCCCTAGCCCTAGCCACCTAGCCCCCTAGCCCCAGCCCTAGCCTCCTAGGCCCCTACCCTAGCCCTAGCCCCCTAGCCCCCTAGCTACAGCCCTAGCCTCCAGCCCCAGCCCCAGCCCCAGCCCTAGCCCTAACCCTAGCCGTAACACTGACCCTGACCCTGACCCTGACCCTAACCCTAACCATAACCCTGACAGACCTGGCCCTGACACTGACAGCCCTGGCCCTGGCCCTGACAGCCCTGGCCCTATCCCTTACAGCCCTGGCCCTGACTCTGACAGCCCTGGCCCTGGCAGCCCTGGCCGTGGCCCTGATAGCCCTGACGGCCCTGGGCCTGGCAGCCTTTGTGGCCCTCTACCTGGCCCTGGCCCTGGCCCTGGCAGCCCTGGCCCTGGCCCTGGAACTTGACCCTTGACCCTAACCTTTGACCCACTAACCCTAAACCCTAACCCTAACCCCTAACCCCTAACCCTTACCCTAACCCTGACAGCCCTGACCCTGACCCTGACAGCACAGACCCTGACCCTGACAGCCCTGGCCCTGGCCCTGGCAGCCCTGGTCCTGGCCCTGGCAGCCCTGGCCCTGGCCCTGGTGGCCCTGGTCCTAGCCCTGACCCTGACCCTGGCCCTGACCCTTGACCCTAACCCTTGACCCCTAACCGTAACACTAACCCGTAACCCTAACCCTAGCCCTAGCCCGCTAGCCCAACCCCCTTGCCCTAGCCCCCTAGGCCTAGCCCTAGCACCTAGCCCTAGCCTCCTAGCCACCTAACCCCCTAGCCCCCATAGCCCTAGCCCCCTAGTCCTAGCCCTGGTCCTAGCCCCCTAGCACTAGCCCCTAGCCCTAGCCCTAGCCCCATAGCCCTAGCCCTAGCCCCTAGCACTAGCCCTAGAACCACCCCTAGCCCCCTGGCCCCCTAGCCTCAGCCCTAGCCCTAGCCCCCTAGCTCTATCCCCCTAGCCCTAGCCCTAGCCCCCTAGCCCTAATCCTAGTCCTAGCCCCAGCCCTAGCACCCTAACCCCTAGCATTAGCCCTCTAGCCCTAGCCCCCTAGGCCCTAGCCCCTGCCCCAGCCCCCTAGCCCTAGCCCTAGCCCTAGCCCCAGCCCTAGCCCCCTAGCCCCCTAGCCTCAGCCCTAGCCCTAGCCACCTAGCCGTATCCCCCTAGACCAGCCCTAGCCCCCTAGCCCTAGCCCTAGGCCCTTAGTCCCCTAGCCCGCTAGCCCTAGCCCTAGCCACCTAGCCCTATCCTCCTAGCCCCCTATCCCCCTAGCCGCCCTAGCCCTAGCCCCTAGTCCTAGTCCTAGCCCTAGCCCCAGCCCAGCCCCAGCCCCTAGCCCCCCTAGCCTCAGCCCTAGCCTAGCCATTTAGCCCCAGCCCTAGCCCCCTAGCCCTAGACCCCAGTCCCCAAGCCCCAGCCCCAGCCCCAGCCCTAGCCCTAGCCCTAGGCTCTGAAGCTAACCCTAACCCTGACCCTGAACCTGACCCTAACCCTAACCATAACAATAACACGCTAACCCTAACCCTAACCCCTAACACTAACCCCCTAACCCTAACCCTAAAACCTAAACCCTAAACCACTCACCTTAACCCTAACACTAACCCCTAACCCTATCCACCCCTAAACCTTACCCTGACCCTGACCCAGAACCTGACCCTAACCCTAACCCTAACCCTAACCCTAACCCTAACCCTAAGACCTAAACCTGGCCTAACCCCTAACCCCTAACACTAACAATATCCCTAACCCTAACCCTAACCCCTAACACCTAATCTTAGCCCTGGCCTAACCCTAACCCTAACCCCTAACCCCTAACCCTAGCCTAACCCTAACCCCTAACCCTAACCCTAACCCTAACCCCAAACCTAAACCTAACCCTAACCCTAACCCTAACCCTAACACTAACCCTAACCTCTAACCCTAACCCTAACCCTCTAACCCTAAACCTAACCCTAACCTAGCATTAACCCTAACCCTCTAACCCTATCCCTCACACTGACAGCCCTGACCCTGACCCTGACCCTGACAGCACTGACCCTTACACTGACAGCCCTGGCCCTGACCCTGACAGCCCTGGCCCTGGCAGCCCTGGCCCTGGCCCTGGCGGCCCTGGTCCTTGTTTTTACCCTGGCCCTGGCCCTGACCCTTGACCCTAACCTTTGACCCCCTAACCCTAAACCTAACCCCTAACCCTAACCATAGCCCTAGCCCCCTAGCCCTAGCCCGCTAGCCCTAGCCCACCTAGCCCTAGCCCCTAGTCCTAGCCCTAGCCCTAGCCCCAGCCCTAGCCCCCTAGGCCCCTAGCCTCAGCCCTAGCCCTAGCCCCCTAGCCCTAGCCCCCTAGCCCCAGCCCTAGACCCCTAGCCCTAGCCCCCTAGTTCTAGTCCTAGTCCTAGCCCCCGCCCTAGCCCCCTAACCCCTAACCCTAGCCCCCTAGCTCTAGCCCTATCCCCCTATCCCCAGCCCTAGCCCCCTAGCCCTAGCCCTAGCCCCCTAGCCCTAGTCCTAGTCCTAGCCCCAGCCCAAGCCCCAGCCCTAGCCTGACCCCTGACCATGAACCTGACCCTGACCTGACCCTGACCCTAACCTAACCCTAACCCTAACCCTAACCCTAACCCCTACCCTAACCCTAACCCCTAACCCTAACCCTAAACCTAACCCTAACCACCTAACCTTAACCCTAACACTAACCCTAACCCTAACCACCCATAACCCTAACCCTGACCGTGACCCAGAACCTGACCCTAACACTAAGCCTAACCCTAAGCCTAACCCTAACCCTAACCCTAACCCCTAACCCCTAACCCTAGCCCTAACCCTAACCCTAATGCTAACCCCAGCCCCAACACAAACCCCAACCCCAATCCCAACCCTAAACCCAACCCTAACCCTAACCCTAACCCTCTAACCCTCACACTGACAGCCCTGACCCTAACCCTGACAGCACTGACCCTGACCCTGACAGCCCTGGCCCTGACCCTGAAAGCCCTGGCCCTGTCCCTGACAGCCCTGGCCTTGGCCCTGACAGTGCTGGCCCTGGCAGCACTGGCCCTGGCCCTGGCGGCCCTGGTCCTGGTTTTGACCCTAGCCCTGGCCCTGACCCTTGACCCTAACCCTTGACCCCCTAACCGTAAACCTAACCGCTAACCTAACCATAGCCCTATCCCCCTAGCCCTAGCCCGCTAGCCCTAGCCTCCTAGCCCCTGGGCCCTGGCCCCTAGCCCTGGCCCTGCCCCTAGCCCTAGTCCTAGCCCCTAGCACCAGCCCCCTAGCTCCAGCCCTAGCCCCCTAGCCCTATCCCCCTATCCCCAGGCCTAGCCCCCTAGACCTAGCCCTAGCCCCCTAGTCCCCTAGCCCACTAGCCCTAGCCCCCTACCCCTAGCCCTAGCCCCATAACCCTAGTACTAGTCCTAGCCCCAGCCCTAGCCCCTGGCCTGGCCCCCAGCCCCTAGCCCTAGCCCCCCTAGCCCCTACCCCAGCCATAGCCT
>JAEOAE010001839.1:0-35764 GCA_036365155.1 Meriones psammophilus
GAAAGGACTACTTTTAAACGGAATCACATGAGTGTTGCTCGCTCACTTAGGAATACAGGAAATCTGAAAAGTGTTATCTTGCACTGTACGGCATGGAAACAAGTTTCCATCGAAAGAACAGAAAACATAAAGCACAACTTTGTAACCTAATTCACATACAAGTCGCCCGTTCAATTATTATAACAGGAAAACTGAAAAGTGATATATCGCACTGTACAGCACAGGAACAAGTTTCGAACGAAAGAACAGAAAAGCAAAGGAATACTTTGTAAATTAAATCACATGTGTGTCGCTAGCTCAATTGGGAATACAGGAAAACTTATAATTGTTATCTCAAGGCTGTATGGCACAGAAACAAGTTTCCATCAGAAAAAACAGAAAGCATAAAGCACAACTTTGTAAACTAATTCACATATGTGTCGCCTGTTCAATTATTATAACAGGAAAACTGAAAAGTTATATATCCTAACCCTAACCTAACCCCTTGACCCTAACCCTCACCTAACCCTAACCTAACCCTAACCCTAACTCTCCCACTTTAGAGCACAGAAAGTAGTTCCCAATGAAAGTACAGAAACACAAAGCACAACATTCGAAACTAAATCACATGTGTGTCGCCCGTTCTATTAGGAATACATGAAAACTGAAAAGTGATATCTCCCACTGTAGTGCACAGAAAAAAGTTTCCAACAAAAGAACAGAAAGGCAGAGCACAACTATGTAAACTAAATCACATGTGTGTCACCCGCTCAATTAGGAATATAGGTATACTGAAAATTGATATCTCCCACTCTAGTACACAGAAACAAGTTTCCAAAAATACAACAGAAAGGCAAAGCACAACTTTGTAAACTAAATAACATTTGTGTTCCCTGCTGATTTAGGAATACAGGAAAACTGAATAGTGATATCTCCCACTGTAGTGCATAGAAACAAGTTTCCAAAAAAAGAATAGAAAGGCAAAGCACAACTTTTTAAACTAAATCACACTTGTGTCGCCCGCTCAATTAGGAATACAGGAAAACTGAATAGTGATATCTCCCACTTTAGAGCACAGAAAGAAGTTTCCAATGAAAGAACAGAAACGCAAAGCACAACTTTGGTAACTAAATCACATGTGTGTCGCCAGTTCAATTAGGATTACATGAAAACCTGAAAATGATATCTACTTTTGTACCTCAAAGAAACAAGTTTCCAATGAAAGAACAGAAATGTAAAAGCACAACTTTGTAAACTAAGTAACATGTGTGTCGCCTGTACAATTAGGAATACGGGAAAACTGAAAAGTGATATCTCCCACTGTAGTGCACAGAAAGAAGTTTCCAACGAAAGTACAGAAATGTAAAACACAACTTTGTAAACTAAGTAACATGTGTGTCGTCCGTTCAATTAGGAATACAGGAAAACTGAAAAGTGATATCTCCCACTTTAGAGCACAGAAAGCCGCGGTGTCCGTCGGCCAATGCGAGAGCTGCCCGTGCCCGTGAGGTGGCCGGGCCCGCTCTCCTCTCCTCCTTTCATCGATTGACTGTAATAAAGGCTTGTTGTGGAAGGACCCTTATGCCGATGTACCTTTCTGCTGGTGAGATGATCACGCGGATTCCAACACCCTGACAGACCTGGCCCTGACCCTGACAGCCCTGGCCTTGGCCCTGGCCCTTGAGCCTTGACCCTAAACTTTGACCCCCTAACCCTAACCTAAACATAAAGCCTAACCCTAACCCTAACCCTAACCCTGACAGCCTTGGCTGACCCTGACAGCCCGCCGCTCTGGCCATGACAGCCTGGCCCTCACCTGGCAGCCCTGGCCTGGCCCTGGCAGCCCTGGCCCTGGCCCTGGCAGTCCTGGTCCTGGCCTGACCCTGACCCTGGCCTGAACCTAACAGTAGACCTAGCCCTCAGCCTAGCCTGCTAGCCCAACCCCTTGCCCAAGCCCCCTAGCCCCTAGCCTAGCCTAGTCCCCAGCCCCAGCCTCCAAGTCCCCTAGCCCCTAGCCCCCCTAGCCCCAGCCCTCTAGTCCTAGCCCTAGTCCTAGACCCATAGCACTAGCCCCCTAGCCCCAGCCCTAGCCACCTAGCCCTAGCCCTAGCCCTAGCCCCAGCCTTTGCCCCCAGGCCCTAGCATCAGCCGTGGCCCTAGCCTCCTAGCCCTATCCCCTAGCCCCAGTCCTGGCCCCTAGCCCTAGGCCTCATCCCCTATCCTAGCCCCTAGACCCCTAGCCCCAGCCCTAGCCCTAAACCTGACCCTGAACCTGACTCCTGACCCTAACCCTAACCTAACCCCTAAGCCTAACCCTAACACTAACCCCTAATCCTAACCCTAAGCCTAACCCCTATCCCTAACCCTAAACCTAACCCTGGCCCTAATTTAACTAAACCTAACCCCTAAGCCTAACCATAACCCTGCTTAACCCTAACCCTGGGCCTGACCCTGACCCTAAGCCTGGCCTTATTTTAAGTCCTAACCTAGGGCCTAATTTTTAATTTTAACACTAGCCCTTTATTCTAATTTTAATTTTAGCCTTTTTAATTTTTAACCCTAAGCCTAATTTTAACCTAACCCCAACCCCCTGGCCAAAGCCCATAACCCTTTAGGCCTAACCACAGCACTAATTTTAATTTTAATCCCCTAACTTTAACACTCTAATTTTGGCCTCTAATTTTATTATTTCTAGCCCTAACATTTAACTCTAGCACTAATTTTAAATTTGGCCTTTAACCCCTTGCCCTTCCCCATCTTAACCCTAACTAAGGCCTAACCTAACCTCTAACCTAACCCTAACACCTAACCTAACCCTAACCCTAACCCTAACCCTAACCCCTAACCCTAACCTAACCCTAACCTAAATTGTTCCTAACAAGAACAAATTTCAACGAAAAACATAAACACAAAGAACTACTTTGTAAGCTAAATCACATGTGTGTGGCTCGCTCAATTAGGAATACAGGAAAACTAAAAAGTAATACAACCCTAACACTCCTAACCCTAACTGGCCTAATAGCCTAACCCCAAACAAAACCCAGGCCCCAAACCCAACCCCAAACCTAACCCCAACCTTAACACTAAACCTAAGCCCCTAACCCTAACCCTAACCTCTAACCCTAACCTGACCCTTTCCCGGACCTAACACTAGCCTAAGCCCTAACCCATAACACCTAACCCTAATCACTGGCCTAACCCTAATCCTAACCCTAACCCTAACCTCTATCCCTGGCCTAACCTTCTAACCTAAACCTAACCATAACCATAACCACAACCCCTATCCCCTAAACCTAACCCTAACTTGTATTTAAAAGAACAAATTTCAAAGAAAAACATAAACACAAAGAAGTACTTTGTAAGCTAAATCACATGTGTGTCGCTCGCTCAATTAGGAATACAGGAAAACTGAAAAGTGATATAACCTTAACACTAACCCTAACCCTAAACCT
The DNA here is from genome assembly GCA_036365155.1 of Meriones psammophilus. Classification (NCBI taxonomy): domain Eukaryota; kingdom Metazoa; phylum Chordata; class Mammalia; order Rodentia; family Muridae; genus Meriones; species Meriones psammophilus. The sequence goes on from JAEOAE010001839.1 coordinate 3,432, forward strand.
AACCCTCTAACCCTAACACTAACCCTCTAACCCTAACCATAACCCTAACCCTAACCTTTTAACCCTAACCTCTAACCCTATCCCTAACCCTCTAACCTTAACCTAACCTAAACCTAACCTCTCACACATTAATTCAAATTTAGAATTGGCTAAGGAGTTTCATAAAAGTTTTCATGTTACAGCTGAGACATTGAGTCATCGATTTGATATAACTAGAAAAGAAGCTAGAGATATTGTTACCCAATGTCAAAATTGTTGTCACTTCTTACCTATGCCTCATGTTTGGATTGATCCCAGAGGAATCCGTCCACTACAAGTGTGGCAGATGGATGTTACTCACATTTCATTTTTGGTAAACTTCAATATTTGCATGTTTCTGTTGATACTTGCTCTGGAGTTGTGTTTGCTTCTCCTGACTGGAGAAAAGGCAGCCCATGTTATTCAACATTGCCTAGAGGCATGGAGTGCCTGGGAAAGCCCAAAATTCTAAAACTGACAATGGGCGGCCTATACTTCTCAAAAATTTGGACAGTTTTGTTATCAATAAAAGTGACCCATCTAACGGTCTCCCATCTAACCCTCAAAGTCAGGGTATTATTAAACATGCTCACGCACCCTAAAATCCTACTTAATAAAACAAAGGGAGAGTCCAGGAGGCTCTGCCCTCAGTGCCACAGTTCGTTTCCTTGGCACTCTTCACACTCAATTTTTTGAATTTGGACAGTCAAGGCCATTTGTGGCTGATCGCCACTGCTTAGGGCCTAATAGGCCCAAGGAAATGATCAAATGGAAGGATGTCTTAACTGGTCAATGGAAAAGGCCTGGATCCTATCTTAATAAGATCCAGGGGAGCTGTCTGTGTTTTCCCCCAGGAAGAAAACAATCCATTCTGGGCACCGGGGCGCCTCCAAAGCTCGTGACAGCTGAAGATGATCTTTCAACAGATACACCTGCTACCACTTGAAGAGTCAAGGCGCGAGGATGACCACTAATTCTACTCGAGTGGATTCATTGCCCACAGATGTCTTATTACCCTGGGTTTCTTCTGCCTTTTCTTACTTTAAGATTGGGTGGGGTTGGAATGTTTGGTGCAGCACTATGTTGTGGCTTAGTGTTTTTACTCTGGTTGTTCTGCAAACTCAATACCCAACATAAAGCGTGACTAGGTGCGATCATGCCAACACTTGTGGCCTTGAAACAAGGATCATCTCCCAAAATTTTTTATCCATGTTAAAAAATTAAAACAGACTGTGACACTCAGTCCATCACCTCAGGGTTTAACCAGGCTGGGCTGAGTCATCAGTGATCCAAGTCAGTGTTGCTTTGCCAATCAGGGCTATTGACACCTCAGATAGGAGCGACCAGCCCTTACTCCCTGGAAACAGCGCCATTCTGGGGAATGGGTGTCTCCTCCTTTCTAATCTTCCCCTAGCCCCTGCCAAGAGGACTTGTCTCCATTGCACCTGGCGGGTAAAGGAAGTGATCTAAAGCTCTGAATCCCGTAGGCAAAGAAGGAGCTGCCTGCGCCTGATCAAGCTTAGGGCTCTCTTGTTTCCGCTCTCTATAGGGCTTTAAGGCAGTTTTCATTTATTAAAACAAAGGGATGTGGAGAGCTGAGAATCTTGTGCCTAGGTGGCGTTTTTGCCCTCAAAACTGTAAAAAAAAAAAAACCATCCAGTAGGCCGCCCACCCTGCGTAACCTGGCCTGACCACTGGGCCTGAGTCATCAGCCCTGGTAAAGTGAGCAGCCAATCGTGGGTATTGCCCTGGCGTCACTTAGGTGCGACCAGGCCTTATATAAACCAGCCACTTCTGGCCCTGGGGCTCTCTTGACCCCTCTCCTCCTCCCCCTCTCCCGCCCTGGCCCTGCCTGCCCTGGCCCTGGCCTGGGACGCCAAGGTGTCCTGACCCTGGAGCAGCCCTTGCGCCCCGCCCCTGGCCCTGGCCCTGCTCTCCTAGCCCTCCTTTCATCCATTGACTGTAACCCTGGCTTGTTGCAGAAGGACCCTTAACCCTGCACCTGCGTTTCTGCCAGCGTCCTGACAATCTGACCCCTGACCCTGGCCCAACCCTGACAGCCCTGGCCTGACCCTGACAGACCTGGCCCTGGCCCTGGCCAACCCCTACCCCTGGCCTGACAGCCCTGGCTCTGAGCCCCGACAGCCCTGGCCCTGGCTCTGCCCCAGCCCCTAGCCCTGGCAGTCCTGGCGTGGCCCTGATAGCCCTGGCCTGGCCTGCCCTGCCAGCCCTTGCCCCTTCTCCCTGGCCTGGCCCTGGCCCTGGGCAGCCCTGGCCCTGGCCCCTTGACCCTTGACCCTAACCCTTGACCCCTAACCCTGCCCCCCCTGGCCTGGCCCTGGCCCTGGACAGCCCTGGCCCCTGGCCCTGACAGCCCTGGCCCCTGACCCTGCCAGCCCTGGCCCCTGGCCCCCTGACAGCCCTGGCCTGACCCTGACAGCCCTGGCACTGGCCCTGGCAGCCCTGGTCCTGGCCCTGGCGGCCCTGGTCCTGGCCCTGACCCTTGACCTGGCCTGGCCCTTGCCCCCTAACCCTAACCTAGCCTGGCCTCAGAACCTAGCCCTAGACCTGGCCCCCTGGCCTAGCCCGCTAGCCCAACTCCCCTGGCCTTGGCCCTGGCCCCTGACCCTGGCCTAGGCCCTGGCCCCTAGTCTAGCCCCTGGCCCTGGCCTGTCCTGGTCCTGGTCCCCAGCCCCTGCCCCTGGCCCTGGCCCCCTGGCCCCTGGCCCTGGCCCCTTCCTGGCCCTGGCCCTGGCCCCCTGGCCCTGGCCTAGCCCCTAGCCCAGCCCCTAGCCCCTAGCCCCCTAGCCTTCAGCCCCTATCCCTAGCCCCCTAGCCCTGGCCCCCCTAGACACAGCCCTGCCCCCTGAACCTAGCCTGCCTGCCCCTAGTCCCCAGCCCTGGCCCTGGCAGCCCTGGCCCCCAGTCCTGGCCCTGGCCCCCTAGCCCTAGGCCTAGTCCCAGCCCCAGACCTAGCCCCCAGCCCCTAGCCCCTAGCCCCTAGCCCTAGCCCCCTAGGCCTGGCCTAGTCCTAGCCCCAGTCCCAGGCCCTGGCCTGGCCCCAGCCCTAGCCCCTGAGCCCCCCCAGGCCCTAGCCCCTGATCCCAAGCCCCCAGTCCTAGCCCTAGTCCTAGCCCCCTAGCACTAGCCCCTAGCCCCTAGCCCTAGCCTAGCCTGTCCCTAGCCCTAGCCCCTAGCCCCTAGCCCAGCCCTAGCCCCAGCCCTAGACCCCTAGCCCCCTAGCCCCAGCCCCCATCCCCAGCCCTAGCCCTCTGGCCTAGCCCCTAGCCCCAGCCCTAGCCCCCTAGGGCCCTAGTCCTCTAGCCCCTAGTGCCCTAGCCGGCCCTAGCCCTAGGCCCTAGTACTAGCCCTAGCCCTAGCCCCTGGCCCCTAGTCCTAGCCCCAGCCCTAGCCCTGGCCCCTAGCTAGCCCCTAGCCCTGGCTGGCCCCTGGCCCCTAGCCCTAGCCCCCCAGCCCTAGCTACCCTGGCCCTAGCCCTAGCCTGGCCCCTAGCCCCTAGCCTGGCCTGGCCAGCCTGGCCTCCAACCCCAGCCCCCAGCCTAGCCCTAGCCCTAGCCTGGCCTGGCCCTAGCCCCTGCCCCTGGCCTGACCCTGGCACCAGCCCTGGCCTGGCCTAACCCAGCCCCTGGCCTGGCCCTAACCCTAACCCTAAACCTAACCCTAAACCCTAAGCCTGGCCTAATCCAGAGTTTAACCCCTTGCCTGGCCCCTAACCCCTGGCCCTGGCCTCACCATAACTGCCCTAACTAGGACTCTGATATTGACCCTGGCCCTGGCCTGACTAGCCTAACCTGGCCTGGCCTGGCCTGGCAGCCTAAGCCTGGCCTAGCCTGGCCCTGGCCCTAACCCTAACCCTGGCCCTAACCCCTGGCCTGGCCCCTGGCCCCTAACCCTGGCCCAGGCTCAGCCCAACCCCTGGCCTAGCCCCAACCCTGGCCCTAACCCAGCCCCTAACCCCAACCCCTGCCCTGGCCTGGCCCCTGGCCCTGGCCTAGAGCCTAACCTAGCCTGGCCTGACCCTGGCCCCTAATCCTAGCCTAACCTAACCTAAACCTAACATTAATTCAAATTTAGAATTGGCTAAGGAGTTTCATAAATTTTTTCATGTTAGCCTGAGACAATACGCCTCGATTTGACATAACTAGCCCTAGAGCCTATTGTTACCCAATGTCAAAATTGTTGTCAGTTCTGGCCTATGCCTCATGTTGGGATTAATCCCAGCCTGGGAATCTGTCCAGCACAAGTGTGGCAGATGGATGTTACTCACAGGCCATTTTTTGTAAACTTCAATATTTGCATGTTTCTGTTGATACTTGCTCTGGAGCCCTGTTTGCTTCTCCCCTGACTGGAAAAAGCCTGGCCCATGTTATTCAACATTGCCTGGGCATGGAGTGCCTGGGGAAAGCCAAAATTCTAAAAACTGCCAATAGCCCTGGCCCTATACTTCTCAAAAATTTGGACAGTTTTGTCATCCAATAACAGTGACCCATCTAAAGGGTCTCCCCATATAACCCTCAAAGTCAGGGTATTATTAAACACCTAGGCCACCAAACACCTGGCCCCTGGCCAGGCCTAACCTAGCCTGGTCCTGGCCTGGCAAACACTGTGACCTGGAAACAAGGATTATCTCCCAAAATTTGGTTATCCATGTTAAAAATTAAAACAGACTGCCTGACACTCAGTCGATGCACCTCAGGGGTTTTACCCATTGCCTGAGCCGATGAGTGGCCCAAGTCAATGGCCTTTGCCTTTGCCTGGCCTGGCCCCTAGCCTAGGATGACAGCCCTTGCACTCCCTGGAATTTTATTCCATTGCCTGGGAATGGGTGTCACCTCCTTTGGCCTTCTCCCTTAGCCCCTGCACCCAGAGGACTTGTCTCCATTGCACCTGGTGGGGCCTGGCCTAAAGCCCTTGGCCCTACTCCCCCCTGGCCTTGATTGAGCTTGGCCTGGGCTCTCTTGTGCCCACGCTTATAGGCTTTAAGGCAGTTTTCATTTATTAAAACCTGGGGATGTGGCCCTGAGACTCAGATGCCACTAGGTGGCCCAGACATTTTGCCCTCCAAACTGTAAAAAGCCCCAGTAGGCATGCCCGGGTTAGCCCCCTTGCATAAGCCTGGCGCCTAAGCCCGCTGGGCCTGAGTCATCAGGCGGGGTAAAGAGTGAGCAGCCAATCAGGGTATTGGCCCCCCTTAGCCTGAGACCAGGGCTTATATAAACAGAGCCACTTCTGCCCCTGGCCTCCTAGCCCTCTCCTCCTTCCCCCCCCCGCCCCGGCCCTTGCCTGGCCTGGCTGGCGACCCCTGGCCTGCCCTGGTGTCTCCTGGCCAATGAGGCGCCACCAGCGCGGGCCAGGTGGCCAGGCCAGCCTGGCCTCCTCTCCTCCTTTCATTGATTGACTGTAATAAAGGCTTGTTGTGGAATGACCCTTGTGCCCGCACTGGCTGCCAGCCAGGCCGAATCAGGCTGCTTCCAACAGCCTGACAGACCTGGCCCCTGACCCTGACAGCCCTGGCCCTGGCCTGACAGCCCTGGCCCCTGGTCCTGGCAGCCCTGGCCCAGGCCCTGGCCTGACAGCCCTGGCCCTGGGCCTGACAGCCCTGGCCCTCACAGCCCTGGCCCTGGCCATGATAGCCCTGGCCTAACCCTTGACCACCTAACCCTAATTTCTAACCCCTGGCCTAACCCTAGCCCTAGGACCCTAGGCCTGGCCCAGGCCCTAGACAAACCCTTGCCCCAGCCCCCCCTAGCCCCTGGCCCCAGCCCTGCCCCCCTGGCCCTAGCCTCCTACCCCTAGCCCCTAGCCCCTAGGCCTGGCCCCCTAGTACTGGCCCTAGTCCTGGCCCTACCACTGGCCCCCTAGCCCTGGCCCAGCCCTGGCAGGCCCTGGCCCTAGGCCCTAGCCCCTGGCCCTGGCCAGCCCCTAGCCCCAGCCCCAGCCCCCCTGGCCCCTAGCCTCAGCCCCAGCCCTAGCCCGCTAGCCTATCCCCTAGACCCAGCCTGGCCTGGCCAGGCTAGGCCTAGCCCTAGCCCCCTAGCCCCCAGCCACCTGGCCTGGCCTGGCCCCAGGCCTGGCCCCTAGCCTAGTAGCCTAGTCCTAGCCACAGCCCCTAGCCCCTAGCCCGTAGGCCTAGCCTTCTGGCCTAGCCCCAGCCCCTAGACCCAGCCCCTAGCCTCCTGGCCTCCTATCCCTAGCCCTAGCCTGGCCCCCTGGGCCCCTAGCCTCCAGCCCAGCCCCAGCCCCAGCCCCAGCCCCAGGCCCAGCCCCCTAGCCCTAGACCTGGCCCCCTAGCCCTAGCCCCTGACCCTGACCCTGCCTGCCTGACCTGGCCCTGGCCTCCACCCTGGCCCCTAACCCTAACCCTAAAGCCCTAACCTAACAGCACCCTAACCCTGACTTTAAGCCTGGCCCTGGCCTAACCCCTAGCCTAACCCTGGCCCCTAACCTGACCCTGACCCTGGCCTGACCTGACCCTGAACCCTAAGGCCTAGCCATGGCCTAGCCTGGCCTGGCCCTAACCCTGGCCTAAGCCTAATTTTAACCTATCCCTAAGCCTAACCCTGGCCTAAACCTAGCCTAGCCCCTGGCCCTGGCCTAAACCTAACCTAGCCCTGGCCCCTAAATTTGGCCTGGCCTAAACTGCAACCCCTAACCCCCTAACCCTAACCCTAACCTAGCCCTAACCCCTACCCTGGCCCCCTGGCCCTCTAAGCCTAGCCTGGCCTAACCTAGCCCCTAGCCCCCTGGCCACTAACCCTGGCTAGCCTGGCCCTGGCCCTGGCCTGGCCTAACCCCTAACACTCTAACCTGGCCCTGGCCCTAACCCTGGCCTAACCCTAGTCCTGGCCCTAAACCAAACCCTAACCTAAGCCTAACCCTGGCCTAACCCTGGCCCCTAACCTAACCTAACCTAAACCTAATCCTAACCTGACAGCCCTGACCCTGACCCTGACAGCACTGACCCTGACCCTGACAGCCCTGGTCCTGGCCTGACAGCCCTGGTCCTGGCCCTGGCAGCCCTGGCACTGGCCTGGCGGCCCTGGTCCTGGCCCTCACCCTGACCCTTGCCTGACCCTGCCCTTGGCCCTGGCCTAACCCCTAACCCCTAACCTGGCCCTGGCCCAGGCCCCTAGCCCCCTGGCCTAGCCCCTTGGCCTGGCCCCTTGCCCTAGCCCCCTGGCCCTATCCCTGGCCCCTGCCCTAGGCCCTAGCCCCACCCTAGCCCCCCAGCCCCCTGGCCTTAGCCTCCTTGCCCTAGCCCTAGTCCTAGCCACCTGGCCTGGCCCCTAGGCCTAGCCCCAGCCCTAGCCCCTGGCCCTAGCCCCCTGGCCCTGGCCCTGGCCCTAGCCCTGGCCCCAGCCCTGGCCACCTGGCCCCAGCACTGGCCCCTGGCCCTGGTCCCCTGGCCCTCTGGCCCCAGCCCTGGCCTCCTAGCACCCTAGCCCTAGCCCTGGCCCCAGCCCCTAGCCCCAGCCCTAGCATCCAGCCCCATCCCCAGCCCCAGCCCTAGCCCTAGCCCCTAAACCTGGCCCTGACCCTGAATCTGACTCTGACCCTAACCCCTGGCCCCTGGCCCTAGCCTAAGCCCCTGGCCTGGCCTGGCCTAACCCCTATCCCTAAGCCTGGCCTGGCCTGGCCTGGCCTGACCCTAACTCCTAACCCTAAGCCCCAGCCTGGCCCCTGGCCTGCTGCCCTGGCCTGGCCCTGACCCTGCCTGACCTGGCCTAACTAAAAACCTAACCCTAGCCTGGCCCTAGCCATGGCCTGGCCAGGCCCTACCCCTAACCCTAACCCTGACCCTAACCCTAGCCTAACCTTATCCCTAACCCTAACCCTAACCACTGACCTGATCCTAAGCCTAACCCTAACTTCCTAGCCTAACCCCCAGAAACCTAACTCTAAGCCCCAGCCAGCCCCAAGCCACAGCCCCATCCCTAGCCCCAACCTGGCCTGGCCTGGCCTGGCCTGGCCCCTGGCCTCACCCTCTAACCCTAACCCTAACCCTGGCCTGACCCTGGCCTAAACCCTAACCCTAACCTGGCCTAACCCCCTAACCCTATCCCTAACCCTGGCCTAACACTAACCCTAACATTAATTTAAATTTAGAATTGGCTAAGGAGTTTCATAAAATTTTCATGTTACAGCTGAGACATTGCGTCATCGATTTGACATAACTAGAAAAGAAGCTAGAGATATTGTTACCCAATGTCAAAATTGTTGTCATTTCTTACCTATGCCTCACGTTGGGATTAATCCCAGAGGAATCCGTCCACTACAAGTGTGGAAGATGGATGTTACTCACATTTCATTTTTTGGTAAACTTCAATATTTACATGTTTCTGTTGATACTTGCTCTGGAGTTGTGTTTGCTTCTCCCCTGACTGGAGAAAAGGCAGCCCATGTTATTCAACATTGCCTAGAGGCATGGAGTGCCTGGGGAAAGCCCAAAATTCTAAAAACTGACACTGGGCCGGCCTATACTTCTCAAAAATTTGGACATTTTTGTCATCCAATAAAAGTGACCCATCTAACGGGTCTCCCATCTAACCCTCAAAGTCAGGGTATTATTAAACATGCTCACCGCACCCTAAAATCCTACTTAATAAAACAAAAGGGAGAGTCCAGGAGGCTCTGCCCTCAGTGCCACAGTGACCGTTTCCTTGGCACTCTTCACTCTCAATTTTTGAATTTGGACAGTCAAGGCCATTGGCCCCTGATCGCCACTACTTAGGACCTAATAGGCCCATGGAAATGATCAAATGGAAGGATGTCTTAACTGGTCAATGGAAAGGCCCGGATCCTATCTTAATAAGATCCAGGGAGCTGTCTGTGTTTTCCACAGGAAGAAAACAATCCATTCTGGGTACCGGGCTGGCCCCCCTAAAGCTGGTGACAGATGAAGATGATCTTTCCACAGATACACCTGCTACCACTTGAAGAGTCACCCTGGCGAGGATGACCACTTAATTCTACCTGAGGTGGATTCATGGCCCACAGATGCCTTTATTACCCTGGGTTTCTTCTGCCTTTTCTTACTTTAAAATTGGGTGGGGTTGGAATGTTTGGTGCAGCACTATGTTGTGGCTTAGTGTTTTTACTCTGGTTGTTCTGCAAACTCAATACCCAACATAAGCGTGACTAGGTCCTGATCCACAAACACTTGTGGCCTTGAAACAAGGATCATCTCCCAAAATTTGGTTATCCATGTTAAAAAATTAAAACAGACTGTGACACTCAGGCCGATGCACCTCAGGGTTTTACCCATTGCCCTGATTCGATGGTGATCCAAGTCAATGTTGCCTTTGCCTAGCGGCTATGGTACCTAGATAGGAGGATGACAGCCCTTGCACTCCCTGGAATTTTATTCCATTGCCCGGGAATGGGTGTCACCTCTTTTTAATCTTCTCCCTTAGCCCCTGCACCCAGAGGACTTGTCTCCATTGCACCTGGTGGGGTAAGGAAGTAATCTAAAGCCCTTGATTGCTTACTCCCCAAAGAAGGAGCTCCCTTGATTGAGCTTAGGGCTCTCTTGTGCCACGCTTATAGGCTTTAAGGCAGTTTTCATTTATTAAAACAAAAGGGGGATGTGGAGAGCTGAGACTCAGATGCCACTAGGTGGCACAGACATTTTGCCCTCAAACTGCAAAAAAAAAAAAAAAAACAGTAGGCATGCCGGGTTGCCTAAATTGCATAAACCGCCCCGCTAGCACGCTGGGCCTGAGTCATCAGGCGGGGTAAAGAGTGAGCAGCCAATCAGGGTATTGACACGTCACTTAGGTGAGACCAGGGCTTATATAAACAGAGCCACTTCTGTGCCCTGGCGCTCTCCTCCCTCTCCTCCTTCCCCCCTCCCCGCCCGGAGCTTGCCCGCCCTGGCTGCGGCCCGCCTGGCCAAGGTGTCTGTCGGCCAATGAGGCGCCACCAGCGCCCAGCCTGCCCCTGGTGGCCGGGCCAGCTCTCCTCTCCTCCTTTCATTGATTGACTGTAATAAAGGCTTGTTGTGGAATGACCCTTGTGCCCGCTTGCGTTTCTGCCAGCCAGACGAATCAGGCTGCTTCCAACAGCCTGACAGACCTGGCCCTGACCCTGACAGCCCTGGCCCTGGCCCTGACAGCCCTGGCGCTGGTCCTGACAGCCCTGGCCCAGGCCTGGCCTGACAGCCCTGGCCCTGGGCCTGACAGCCCTGGCCCTCACAGCCCTGGCCCTGGCCTGCTGATAGCCCTGGCCCTAACCCCTGACCACCTGGCTGGCCCTAATGGCCCTGGCCCTAACCTAACCCTGGCCCTAGGACCCTGGCCTAGCCCGCTAGACAAACCCCTTGCCCTAGCCCTGGCCCCTAGCCTAGCCCTTGCCCCTAGCCCAGCCCCTGCCCTGCCCTAACCCCCTAGCCCCTGCCCTGACCCCTGGCCTGGCCTGGTCCCAGCCCTACCACTAGACCCCTAGCCCTGGCCCTGCCCCTGCCCTAGCCCCTGGCCCTAGCCCTAGCCCTAGCCCCTAGCCCCTAGCCCCAGCCCCAGCCCCAGCCCCCTAGCCTAGCCTGGCCCTAGCCTGGCCCCTGGCCCTGGCCCCTGGCCCCAGACCCAGCCCCTGCCCCCTCAGCCCCTAGCCCCTAGTCCTAGCCCACCTAGCCCCTAGCCCCTAGCCCTAGCCCTAGCCCCCTAGCCTAGGCCTAGTCCCTAGCCACAGCCCTGGCTCCTGGCCCTAGCCCTGGCCCTGGCCCTGGCCCCAGCCCCCTAGACCAAGCCCTGGCCCCTGGCCTCCTATCCCTAGCCCTAGCCCCTAGCCCCTGGCCCCCTGGCCCCTAGCCCAGCCCTAGCCTAGCCTAGCCCTAGCCCCTGGCCCAGACCTGGCCCTAGACCTAGCCCCTAACCCTGGCCCTGGCCCAGCCCCCTGGCCTGAGGCCTGGCCTAACCCTGGCCCTGGCCTGGCCTAACCTGGCCTGGCCTGACAGCCCTAACCCTGACCTGGTCCTGCCCTAACCCTGGCCTGGCCTGGCCCTGGCCTGGCCTGGCCTGGCCTGGCCCTGGCCTGGCCCTGCCCTGGCCTGGCCTGGCCCTGGCCCTGGCCCCTGGCCCTGGCCTGGCCCCCTGCCCCTAGCCTGGCCTAACCCTGGCCTAACCCCTGGCCCTAACCTGGCCTAAAGCCTGGCCCTAACCCTGGCCCCTACCCTGGCCTGGCCTGGCCTGGCCCCTGGCCCTGGCCCTGGCCCCCAGCCCCAACCCTGGCCCCTGCCAGCCCTGGCCCCCTGGCCCTAGGCCTTCTAACCTGGCCTCTAGCCTAGCCCCCTAACCCCTGGCCTGGCCTAAGCCTAGCCCCCCCTAACCCCAAGCCCCTGGCCTGGCTGGCCCTGCCCTGGCCCCTGGCCTAACCTGGCCCTGGCCCTAACCCTGGCCTAACCCTGGCCCTGAAGCCTAACCCTAGTCCTAACCTGGCCCAAGGCCTAGCCCTAACCTGGCCTAAACCCTAACCTAACCTGGCCCTGGCCTAACCCCTGACCCTGCCCTAGCCTGAGCCAGCCCTGACCTGACCTGACAGCACCCCTGACCTGACAGCCCCTGGCCTGGCCCTGAGAGCCCTGGTCCTGGCCTGGCAGCCCCCTGGCACTGGCCTGGCGGCCCTGATCCTGGCCCTCACCCTGACCCTTGCCTGACTCTTGACCCTAACCCTGACCCCTGGCCCTGGCCCCCTGCCCTGGCCCTAACCCTGGCCTGGCCTCCTGTCCCTAGGCCCTGGCCCTAGCCCTAGCCCCCTGCCCTGGCCCTGGCCCTGGCCTGGCCTGGCCCCCTAGCCCTGGCCCTGGACACCTAGCCCCTAGCCCCTAGCCTTAGCCTGGCCCTTGCCCCTGGCCCTAGCCCCTAGCCCCTGGCCTAGCCTGGCCCCCCCAGGGCCTAGCCCCAGCCCTAGCCCCTAGTCCCCCTAGCCTAGGCACAGCCCTAGTCCTGGCCCCTAGCCCTATCCCCTAGCCCCAGCCACTGGCCCCCCTAGCCCTAGCCCCTGGCCCTCTATCCCCAGCCCTGGCCTCCTAGCAGCCCTAGCCCTAGCCCTAGCCCCTAGCCCCTAGCCCCAGCCCTAGCATCCAGCCCATCCCCAGCCCCAGCCCTAGCCCTAGCCCTAAACCTACCCTGACCCTGAATCCCCTCTGACCTAACCTAACCCCAAGCCCTAACCCTAAGCCCCTAACCCTGGCCCTAACCCCTAGCCCCTAAGCCTAAGCCTGGCCTAACCTAACCTGACCCTAGCCCCTAACCCTAGCCTAGCCCTACCTCCTAACCCTGGCCTGCCCCTGGCCCTGGCCTGGCCTGGCCCTAACCCTGGCCTGGCCCTAACCCTGGGCCCTGCCCCTGGCCTGGCCCTGGCCTGGCCTGGCCCTAACCTAACCCCTGGCCCTAACCCTGGCCTTATCCCTAACCCTAACCAGGCCTGGCCCTGACCTGATCCTGGCCTAAACCCTGCCCTAACCTAGCCCTGGCCTAGACCTGGCCCTAACCTAAACCCCCTGGCCTGGCCAACCCAGCCCTGGCCCCTGGCCCTGGCCCAACCTGGCCCTAGCCTAGCCTGGCCTAGCCTAACAGCCTAACCCTGGCCCTCACCTAACCCCAGCCCTAACCCTAACCCTAAGCCTTGCCCTAACCCTAAGCCCTGGCCTAACCCTAACCCTAAGCCCTGGCCCCTAACCCTATCCCTAACCCTAACCCTAACTGGCCTAACCCTAACATTAATTTAAATTTAGAATTGGCTAAGAGTTTTTCATAAAATTTTCATGTTACAGCTGAGACATTGCGTCATCGATTTGACATAACTAGAAAAGAAGCTAGAGATATTGTTACCCAATGTCAAAATTGTTGTCATTTTTCTTACCTATGCCTCATGTTGGGATTAATCCCAGAGGAATCTGTGCCCACTACAAGTGTGGAAGATGGATGTTACTCACATTTCATTTTTGGTAAACTTCAATATTTGCATGTTTCTGTTGATACTTGCTCTGGAGTTGTGTTTGCTTCTCCCTGACTGGAGAAAAGGCAGCCCATGTTATTCAACATTGCCTAGAGGCATGGAGTGCCTGGGAAAGCCCAAAATTCTAAAAACTGCCACTGGGCGGCCTATACTTCTCAAAAATTTGGACATTTTTGTCATCCAATAAAAGTGACCCATCTAGCCTGGGTCTCCCATCTAACCCTCAAAGTCAGGGTATTATTAAACATGCTCACCGCTGACCCTAAAATCCTACTTAATAAAACAAAGGGAGAGTCCAGGAGGCTCTGCCCTCAGTGCCCACAGTGACCGTTTCCTTGGCACTCTTCACACTCAATTTTTGAATTTGGACAGTCAAGGCCATTCGTGGCTGATCGCCACTACTTAGGACCTAATAGGCCCATGGAAATGATCAAATGGAAAGGATGTCTTAACTGGTCAATGGAAAGGCCGGATCCTATCTTAATAAGATCCAGGGGAGCTGTCTGTGTTTTCCCACAGGAAGAAAACAATCCATTCTGAAGCCCGGGCGCCTCACTGGAAAGCTGGTGACAGATGAAGATGATCTTTCCACAGATACACCTGCTACCACTTGAAGAGTCAATAGGCGGCGAGGATGACCACTAATTCTACTCGAGTGGATTCATCTGGCCCACAGATGGCTTATTACCCTGGGTTTCTTCTGCCTTTTCTTACTTTAAAATTGGGTGGGGGTTGGAATGTTTGGTGCAGCACTATGTTGTGGCTTAGTGTTTTTACTCTGGTTGTTCTGCAAACTCAATACCCAACATAAAGCGTGACTAGGTCGCGATCGCGACAAACACTTGTGGCCTTGAAACAAGGATCATCTCCCAAAATTTGGTTATCCATGTTAAAAAATTAAAACAGACTGTGACACTCAGTCGATGCACCTCAGGGGTTTTACCCATTGCCTGATTGATGAGTGATCCAAGTCAATGTTGCCTTTGCCTAGCGGCTATGGTACCTAGATAGGAGGATGACAGCCCTTGCACTCCTGGAATTTTATTCCATTGCGGGAATGGGTGTCACCTCCTTTTTAATCTTCTCCCTTAGCCCCTGCACCCAGAGGACTTGTCTCCATTGCACCTGGTGGGGTAAGGAAGTAATCTAAAGCCCTTGATCGCTTACTCCCCAAAGAAGGAGCTCGCTTGATTGAGCTTAGGGCTCTCTTGTGCCAGCGCAGCTTATAGGCTTTAAGGCAGTTTTTCATTTATTAAAACAAAGGGGATGTGGAGAGCTGAGACTCAGATGCCACTAGGTGGCACAGACATTTTGCCCTCAAACTGAAAAAAAAAGCTCCTCCAGTAGGGCATGCCGGGTTTGCAAATTGCATAAGCACGCCTGGCACGCTGGGCCTGAGTCATCAGGCGGGGTAAAGTGAGCAGCCAATCAGGGTATTGACCGTCACTTAGGTGAGACCAGGGCTTATATAAACAGAGCCACTTCTGGGCCCTGGCGCTCTCCTCCCTCTCCTCCTTCCCCCTCCCGCCCGAGCTTGCCCGCCCTGGCTGCGCCCGCTGGATGCCAAGGTGTCTGTCGGCCAATGAGGCGCCACCAGCGCCCGCAGGTGGCCTGGCCAGCTCTCCTCTCCTCCTTTCATTGATTGACTGTAATAAAGGCTTGTTGTGGAAGGACCCTTGTGCCCGCTTGCGTTTCTGCCAGCCAGGCCAATCAGGCTGCTTCCAACAGCCTGACAGACCTGGCCTGGCCTGACCCTGACAGCCCTGGCCCTGGCCTGACAGCCCTGGCCCTGGCCTGACAGCCCTGGCCCAGGCCTGGCCCTGACAGCCCTGGCCCTGGGCCTGACAGCCTGCCCCCCCTCACAGCCCTGGCCCTGGCCTGATAGCCCTGGCCCTGGCCTTGACCACCTAACCCCCTAACCCCTAACCCTAAACCTGGCCCTAGGACCCTGGCCCCAGCCCGCTAGCCAAACCCCTTGCCCTAGCCCCTGGCCCCCTAGCCCTAGCCCTTGCCCCAGCCCTAGCCTGACCCCCTAGCTCCCTAGCCCCCTAGGCCTGAACCCCCCTAGTACTGGCCTGGAGCCCTGGCCCCCTACCCTAGCCCCCCAGCCCCAGCCCTGGCCCCTAGCCCTGGCCCTAGCCCTGGCCCCTGGCCCCTGGCCTAGCCCTAGCCCCAGCCCTGGCCCCCCTCCCCCTAGCCTCAGCCCCAGGCCCAGCCCGCCTAGCCCTATCTCCCCTAGACCCAGCCCTAGCCCCTGGCCTGGCCCTGGCCCCTGGTCCCCTAGCCACCTGCCCCTAGCCCCCTAGCCCCTAGCCCTATTCCTGGACCCCTAGCCTAGCCCTAGTCCTAGCCACAGGCCCTAGCCCCTAGCCCAAGCCTAGCCCTGGCCCTAGCCCCTAGCCCCTAGACCAAGCCCTAGCCTCCTGGCCTCCTATCCCTAGCCCTAGCCCCCCTAGCCCCTAGCCCTAGCCCCTAGCCCAGCCCTAGCCTGGCCCAGGCCTAGCCCCAGGCCCAGCCCTGGCCCTAGACCTACCCCTGGCCTGGCCTGGCCCCTGGCCTGGCCCTGACACTGCCTCCTGGCCTAACCTGGCCCTGGCCTCCTGGCCCTGGCCTGGCCTAACAGCCCTGGCCCTGGCCTAACCCCCTAACCCTGGCCTTGGCCCTGGCCCTGGCCTAACCCTGGCCCTGGCCCCCCTGACCTGGCCCTGGCCTGACCCTGGCCTGGCCTGGCCTGGCCCAGCCCTGGCCTGGCCCCTGGCCCTGGCCCTGGCCTGGCCCCTGCCCCTCTGCCCTGCCCTTGCCTGGCCCCTAACCCTGGCCTGGCCTGGCCCTAACCTGGCCCTGGCCTAAGCCTGGCCCCTGGCCTGGCCCTGGCCCCCAGCCCTGGCCCCCAACCCCCCTGCCCTGGCCCCCTGGCCTAAGCCTTGCCTTGGCCCCCTAACCAACAGCCCCTAAGGCCTAACCCCTGGCCTGGCCTGCCCTAACCCTGGCCCCTGGCCTGGCCTGCCCTGGCCCTGGCCTGGCCTGGCCTAGCCCTAACCCTAGCCTGGCCCCTGGCCCTGGCCCCTGGCCCTGGCCTGGCCCCTGGCCCTGGTCCTGGCCTAAACCAAACCCCTGGCCCCTAAACCTAACCCTGCCCCCTGGCCTAACCCTAACCTGGCCCTAGCCCTGGCCTGGCCAGCCCTGGCCCTGACCCTGACAGCACTGCCCTGACCATGACAGCCCTGGTCCTGGCCTGAGAGCCCTGGTCCTGGCCTGGCAGCCTGGCACTGGCCCTGGACCCTGATCCTGGCCCTCACCTGACCCTTGCCCCTGCCCTGACCTGCCCCTAACCCCCCCTAATCTTAAGCCTACCCCCCTGGCCCTAACCCTAGCCTGGCCTCCT
Source organism: Meriones psammophilus (assembly GCA_036365155.1). Taxonomy (NCBI): domain Eukaryota; kingdom Metazoa; phylum Chordata; class Mammalia; order Rodentia; family Muridae; genus Meriones; species Meriones psammophilus. Next base: position 19,810 of record JAEOAE010001839.1, read on the forward strand.
GTCCCTAGCCCCAGCTAGCCTGGCCCCTTGCCCTGGCCCCTGGCCCTATCCCCCTAGCCCTAGCCCTAGGCCCTAGCACCCCAGCCCAGCCCTAGCCCCCTAGCCTTAGCCTCCTTGCCCTGGCCCCTGGTCTGGCCACCTAGCCCTGGCCCCCTAGGCCTAGCCCTAGCCCTAGCCCTAGCCTCCCCTAGCCCCTAGGCACAGCCCTAGTCCTAGCCCCTGGCCTATCCACCTAGCCCCAGCACTAGCCCCTAGCCCTACCTCCCCTAGCCCTGGCCTATCCCCAGCCCTGGCCTGGCCTGGCACCCTAGCCCTGGCCTAGCCCTAGCCCCTAGCCCAGCCCTAGCATCCAGCCCCATCCCCAGCAGCCCCAGCCCTAGCCCTAGCCCTAAACCTGGCCCTGACCCTGGATCTGGCTCTGGCCCTGGCCTAACCCTGGCCTGGCCTAACCCCCTGGCCCTCCTGGCCTGGCCCCCCTATCCCCTGGCCCCTGACCTAACCCCTGGCCTTAACCCTGGCCTGAATAACCCCTAACCCTGGCCCTGCCTAACCCTGGCCCTGGCCTGGCCTGACCTGACCCTAACCCTAGCCCTAGCCTGGCCAAGCCCTGGCCCTAACCCTAACCCCCTGGCCCTAGCCTCCTAACCCTGGCCTGGCCCTGGCCCCCTGGCCTGGCCCTGGGCCCTGGCCCTAAGCCTGGCCTGGCCCTGGCCCTAGCCCTAACCCCTAACCCTGGCCTGAGCCCTGGCCCCCTGGCCCCATGCCTAGCCTAACCTCAGCCTAGCCTGGCCCCTGGCCCCAAGCCCCTAGCCCTAGCCCCAGCCCCCTGGCCCCTAGCCCCTGGCCTAGCCTAAGCCCTGGCCCTAAGCCTAGCCTGGCCCTAAGCCTGGCCTAGCCTAGCCCTAACCCTAACCCCTGGCCCCTGCCCTAACCCTGGCCTGGCCCTAACCCTAACCCTAACCCCTAACCTATCCCTGGCCTAACCCTAACACTACCCTAACATTAATTTAAATTTAGAATTGGCTAAGGAGTTTCATAAAATTTTCATGTTACAGCTGAGACATTCGTCATCGATTTGACATAACTAGAAAAGAAGCTAGAGATATTGTTGCCCAATGTCAAAATTGTTGTCATTTCTTACCTATGCCTCATGTTGGGATTAATCCCAGAGGAATCCGTCCACTACAAGTGTGGAAGATGGATGTTACTCACATTTCATTTTTGGTAAACTTCAATATTTGCATGTTTCTGTTGATACTTGCTCTGGAGTTGTGTTTGCTTCTCCCTGACTGGAGAAAAGGCAGCCCATGTTATTCAACATTGCCTAGAGGCATGGAGTGCCTGGGAAAGCCCAAAATTCTAAAAACTGCCAATGGGCGGCCTATACTTCTCAAAAATTTGGACATTTTTGTCATCCAATAAAAGTGACCCATCTAACTTGGGTCTCCCATCTAACCCTCAAAGTCAGGGTATTATTAAACATGCTCACGCACCCTAAAATCCTACTTAATAAAACAAAGGGAGAGTCCAGGAGGCTCTGCCCTCAGTGCCACAGTGACCGTTTCCTTGGCACTCTTCACACTCAATTTTTTGAATTTGGACAGTCAAGGCCATTGACTGGCTGATCGCCACTACTTAGGACCTAATAGGCCCATGGAAATGATCAAATGGAAGGATGTCTTAACTGGTCAATGGAAAGGCCGGATCCTATCTTAATAAGATCCAGGGGAGCTGTCTGTGTTTTCCCACAGGAAGAAAACAATCCATTCTGGGTACCGGGCGCCGGCGCCCAAAGCTGGTGACAGATGAAGATGATCTTTCCACAGATACACCTGCTACCACTTGAAGAGTCAAGGGTGGCGAGGATGACCACTAATTCTACTCAGTGGATTCATCGCCCACAGATGGCTTATTACCCTGGGTTTCTTCTGCCTTTTCTTACTTTAAAATTGGGTGGGGTTGGAATGTTTGGTGCAGCACTATGTTGTGGCTTAGTGTTTTTACTCTGGTTGTTCTGCAAACTCAATACCCAACATAAAGCGTGACTAGGTCGCGATCGCGTCGCCAAACACTTGTGGCCTTGAAACAAGGATCATCTCCCAAAATTTGGTTATCCATGTTAAAAAATTAAAACAGACTGTGACACTCAGTCGATGCACCTCAGGGGTTTTACCCATTGCCTGATTCGATGAGTGATCCAAGTCAATGTTGCCTTTGCCTAGCGGCTATGGTACCTAGATAGGAGGATGACAGCCCTTGCACTCCTGGAATTTTATTCCATTGCGGGAATGGGTGTCACCTCCTTTTTAATCTTCTCCCTTAGCCCCTGCACCCAGAGGACTTGTCTCCATTGCACCTGGTGGGGTAAGGAAGTAATCTAAAGCCCTTTGATGCTTACTCCCCAAAGAAGGGCTCGCTTTGATTGAGCTTAGGGCTCTCTTGTGCCACGCTTATAGGCTTTAAGGCAGTTTTCATTTATTAAAACAAAGGGGGATGTGGAGAGCTGAGACTCAGATGCCACTAGGTGGTGCAGACATTTGCCCTCAAAACTGTAAAAAAAAAAAACCCTCCAGTAGGCATGCGGGGGTTGCGCAAATTGCATAAGCACGCTAAAGCATGGCTGGGCCTGAGTCATCAGGCGGGGTAAAGTGAGCAGCCAATCAGGGTATTGACACGTCACTTAGGTGAGACCAGGGCTTATATAAACAGAGCCACTTCTGTGCCCTGGCGCTCTCCTCCCTCTCCTCCCCCCCCCTCCCGCCGGAGCTTGCCCGCCCTGGCCCGAGCCTGGCCCGGATGCCAAGGTGTCTGTCGGCCAATGAGGCGCCACCAGCGCCTGGCCCTGGTGGCCAGGCCAGCTCTCCTCTCCTCCTTTCATTGATTGACTGTAATAAAGGCTTGTTGTGGAATGACCCTTGTGCCCGCTTGCGTTTCTGCCAGCCAGACAATCAGGCTGCTTCCAACAGCCTGACAGACCTGGGCCTGACCCTGACAGCCCTGGCCCTGGCCTGACAGCCCTGGCGCTGGTCCTGACAGCCCTGGCCCAGGCCCTGGCCTGACAGCCCTGGCCCTGGGCCTGACAGCCCTGGCCCTCAGCAGCCCTGGCCTGGCCATGATAGCCCTGGCCCTAACCCTTGACCACCTGGCCTAACCCTAACCCCTAACCCTAACCCTGGCCCTAGGACCCCTGGCCTGGCCCGCTGAAGACAACCCCCTTGCCTAGCCCTGGCCCCCTAGCCCTGGCCTTGCCCAGCCTGACCCTGGCCACCCCTGGCCCCTGGCCCCTGGCCTGGCCCTGGCTCCCTAGTACTGGCCCTGGTCCTGGCCCCCTACCACTAGCCCTAGCCCCAGCCCTGGCCCCTGGCCCTAGCCCTGGCCTGGCCCCAGCCTAGCCCCAGCCCTGGCCCCTGGCCTAGCCCTAGCCCCCCCCTAGCCCCCTAGCCTCAGCCCCAGCCCCAGCCCCTAGCCCACCCTAGACCTAGACCCAGCCCTGAGCCCCTGAGCCTCAGCCCTAGCCCCTAGTCCCCTAGCCACCCTGCCCCTGCCCCCCAGGCCTGGCCCTACCCCCCTAGCCTGGCCCCTAGTCCTAGCCACAGCCCTAGCCCTGGCCCTGGCCCCTAGCCCTGGCCCTGGCCCTAGCCCCTAGCCCCTAGACCTGGCCCCAGCCCTAGCCTCCTGGCCCTGGCCCTAGCCCCCCTGGCCCCTAGCCCCCTGGCCCCCTGGCCCCCAGCCCTGGCCCCAGCCCTGGCCCCAGGCCCTGGCCCCCAGGCCTTGACCTGGCCCTAACCTGGCCCTGGCCCCCTGGCCCTGACCTGCCCCTGACCTGACACTGGCCTAACCCTAACCCTAACCTACCCTAAGCCCTAACCCTAAGCCTAACCCCTAGCCCCCTAACCTGACTTGGCCCCTAACCCTAACCCTGGCCTAACCTGGCCTGGCCTGGCCCTAACCTAGCCCTGGCCTGCCCCCTGGCCCCTGGCCTGAACCCTAAACCAGCCCTGGCCTGGCCTAACCCCTGGCCCTAACCCCTGGCCCTGGCCTGGCCTAACCTGGCCTGGCCCTGCCAGCCCTGGCCTGGCCCTGGCCTGGCCTAACCTAAGCCCTGGCCCCTAGCCTAGCCCTAGCCCCTGGCCTGGCCCTGGCCCCCCTGGCCCTGCCCCTGGCCCTAGCCCTGGCCCTGGCCTAAGCCTACCCTAAGCCTAGCCCTGGCCTAACCCTAGCCCCTGCCCTAAGGCCTGGCCCTGGCCTAGGCCTGGCCCCTGGCCCTACCAGCCCTGGCCCTGCCCTAACGCCTGGCCTAGCCCTGGCCCTAACCCTGGCCTGGCCCTGGCCCTGGCCTCTGGCCCTAGCCTGGCCTGGTCCTAACCCTAAACCAGGCCCTAACCCCTGGCCCCCTGGCCCTAAACCCTAACCCCTAACCCCTAACCTAAACTTAATCCCCTGCCAGCCCTGACCTGGCCCTGACCCTGACCTGACCTGGCCCTGACCCTGACAGCCCTGGTCCTGGCCTGAGCCCTGGTCCTGGCCTGGCAGCCCTGGCACTGGCCTGGCCCTGATCCTGGCCCTCACCCTGACCCTTGCCTGACTCTTGGCCCCTAACCCTTGCCCCCTAATCCTAACCCTAACCCTAACCCTAACCCTGGCCTAGCCTCCTGTCCTGCCCCAGGCCAAGCCCCACCCCTGCCTGGCCTGGCCCCTGGCCTATCCCTGGCCCCTGGCCCTAGGCTCCTGGACACCTAGCCCCCAGCCCCCCTAGCCTTAGCCTCCTTGCCCCTAGCCCTAGTCTAGCCACCTGGCCTGGCCCCTAGGCCTAACCCCAGCCCTAGCCCCTAGTCCCCTGCCCCCTAGCCACAGCCCTAGTCCTGGCCTAGCCCTATCCACCTAGCCCCAGCACTGGACCCTAGCCCTAGGCCCCAGCCCTCTATCCCCAGCCCTGGCCTCCTAGCACCTGGCCCTAGCCCTGGCCCCTGGCCCCTAGCTCCAGCCCTAGCCCCCAGCCCCATCCCCAGCCCCAGCCCTAGCCTGGCCCTGGCCTAACCCTGACCCTGAATCTGGCTCTGACCCTAACCCTAACCCCAGGCCCTGGCCCTAAGGCCTAACTGTGGCCTGGCCCCCCCTATCCTAAGCCTAGCCTGGCTCTAACCCCTGGCCTGACCCTAACTCCTAACCCTGGCCTGACCTGGCCCTAAGCCTGGCCTGACCCTGGCCCTGACCCCTGACCCTAGCCTGGCCAAAAGCCTGGCCTAAGCCTAACCTGGCCCTAGCCCTAGCCTACCCCTAACCCTAACCTGGCCCTGAGCCTGGCCTAACCTAACTCCTGGCCTTGTCCTAATTTCCCTGGCCTAACCACTGACCCTGATCCTGGCCTGGTCCCTGGCCTGGTGGCCTGGCCTGCCCCAGCCTAACCTAACCTAGCCCTGGCCCCAGCCCCAGCCCCAGCCTAGCCCCTAGCCTGGCCTAGCCCCTAGCCTAACCCTGGCCTAACCCCTAACCTAACCCTAGCCTAACCCTAACCCTAGCCCCTAGCCCCTAACCCTAACCTAAACCTAACCTACCCCTAACCTAACCCTAACCCTATCCCTAACCTAACCTAACACTAAACCTAACATTAATTTAAATTTAGAATTGGCTAAGGAGTTTCATAAAATTTTTCATGTTACAGCTGAGACATTCGTCATCGATTTGACATAACTAGAAAGAAGCTAGAGATATTGTTACCCAATGTCAAAATTGTTGTCATTTCTTACCTATGCCTCATGTTGGGATTAATCCCAGAGGAATCCGTCCACTACAAGTGTGGAAGATGGATGTTACTCACATTTCATTTTTGGTAAACTTCAATATTTACATGTTTCTGTTGATACTTGCTCTGGAGTTGTGTTTGCTTCTCCCCTGACTGGAGAAAAGGCAGCCCATGTTATTCAACATTGCCTAGAGGCATGGAGTGCCTGGGAAAGCCCAAAATTCTAAAAACTGACAATGGGCGGCCTATACTTCTCAAAAATTTGGATTTTTTTGTCATCCAATAAAGTGACCCATCTAACGGGTCTCCCATCTAACCCTCAAAGTCAGGGTATTATTAAACATGCTCACCGCACCCTAAAATCCTACTTAATAAAACAAAGGGAGAGTCCAGGAGGCTCTGCCCTCAGTGCCCACAGTGACCGTTTTCCTTGGCACTCTTCACACTCAATTTTTTGAATTTGGACAGTCAAGGCCATTCGACGGCTGATCGCCACTACTTAGGACCTAATAGGCCCATGGAAATGATCAAATGGAAGGATGTCTTAACTGGTCAATGGAAAGGCCCGGATCCTATCTTAATAAGATCCAGGGGAGCTGTCTGTGTTTTCCCACAGGAAGAAAACAATCCATTCTGGGTACCGGGAGCGTCCAAAAGCTGGTGACAGATGAAGATGATCTTTCCACAGATACACCTGCTACCACTTGAAGAGTCAAGGCGCGAGGATGACCACTTATTCTACTCGAGTGGATTCATCGCCCACAGATGGCTTATTACCCTGGGTTTCTTCTGCCTTTTCTTACTTTAAAATTGGGTGGGGGTTGGAATGTTTGGTGCAGCACTATGTTGTGGCTTAGTGTTTTTACTCTGGTTGTTCTGCAAACTCAATACCCAACATAAACGTGACTAGGTCGCGATCGCCAAACACTTGTGGCCTTGAAACAAGGATCATCTCCCAAAATTTGGTTATCCATGTTAAAAAATTAAAACAGACTGTGACACTCAGTCGATGCACCTCAGGGTTTTACCCATTGCCTGATTCGATGAGTGATCCAAGTCAATGTTGCCTTTGCCTAGCGGCTATGGTACCTAGATAGGAGGATGACAGCCCTTGCACTCCTGGAATTTTATTCCATTGCACGGGAATGGGTGTCACCTCCTTTTTTAATCTTCTCCCTTAGCCCCTGCACCCAGAGGACTTGTCTCCATTGCACCTGGTGGGGTAAGGAAGTAATCTAAAGCCCTTGATCGCTTACTCCCCAAAGAAGGAGCTCGCTTGATTGAGCTTAGGGCTCTCTTGTGCCACGCTTATAGGCTTTAAGGCAGTTTTCATTTATTAAAACAAAGGGGATGTGGAGGCTGAGACTCAGATGCCACTAGGTGGCACAGACATTTTGCCCTCCAAACTGTAAAAAAAAAACCTCCAGTATGCATGCGCGGGTTGCGCAAATTGCATAAGCACGCTAAGCACGCTGGGCCTGAGTCATCAGGCGGGGTAAAGAGTGAGCAGCCAATCAGGGTATTGACACGTCACTTAGGTGAGACCAGGGCTTATATAAACAGAGCCACCTCTGTGCCCTGGCGCTCTCCTCCCTCTCCTCCTTCCCCTCTCTCCCGCCCGAGCTTGCCCGCCCTGGCCCGGCCCGTGGGATGCCAAGGTGTCTGTCGGCCAATGAGAGCGCCGCCAGCCTGCTGGAGGTGGCCGGGCCAGCTCTCCTCTCCTCCTTTCATTGATTGACTGTAATAAAGGCTTGTTGTGGAAGGACCCTTGTGCCCGCTTGCGTCTCTGCCAGCCAGACGAATCAGGCGGCTGCCAACAGCCTGACAGACCTGGCCCTGACCCTGACAGCCCTGGCCCTGGCCCTGACAGCCCTGGCGCTGGTCCTGACAGCCCCCTGGCCCAGGCCCTGGCCCTGACAGCCCTGGCCCTGGGCCTGACAGCCCTGGCCCCTGCCAGCCCTGGCCTGGCCATGATAGCCCTGGCCTAACCCCTGACCCACTAACCTAATTCTAACCCCCTAGCCCTGGCCCTGGCCCTAGGACCCTGGCCTAGCCCGCTAGACAAAGCCCTTGCCCTGGCCCCTGGCCCCTAGCCTGGCCCTTGCCCTGGCCCCTGGCCTGGCCTCCCCCTGGCCCCTGGCCCCCTGGCCCCTAACCCTAGTACTGGCCTGGTCCTGGCCCTACCACTGACCCCTAGCCCCTGGCCCTGGCCCTCCCAGCCCTGGCCTGGCCCTGCCCTGGCCTGGCCCTGGCCCTGGCCCCAGCCTGAGCCCCCTGGCCCCTAGCCTCAGCCCTGGCCTAGCCCTAGCCCTATCCCCCTAGACCCAGCCTGGCCCCCGTGGCCCTAGCCCCAGGCCCCTGGTCCCCTAGCCACCCTGGCCCCTGGCCCCCCTGGCCTGGCCCTAGACCCCTGGCCTAGTAATAGTCCTAGCCACAGCCCTGGCCCTGGCCCGTGGCCCTGGCCCTGGCCCCTGGCCCCTAGCCCCTGGCCCAAGCCCCCCTGGCCTCCTATCCCTGGCCCTGGCCCCCTGGCCCCCTAGCCCCTGGCCCCTAGCCCCAGCCCTAGCCTCCTGGCCCTAGCCAGCCCCAGGCCTAGACCCAGCCCTGGACCTGCCCCAACCCTGCCCTGACCTGACCCTGGCCTAGCCCCTGGCCTAAGCCTGGCCTAACCCTGGCCTGGCCTGGCCCTGGCCTGGCCCTGGCCTGGCCTGGCCCTGCCCCTGCCCTGGCACTGGCCTGGCCTGGCCTGGCCCTGAGCCCTGGCCTGACCCCCTGGACCTGGCCTGGCCATGGCCCTAGCCCTGGCCTAGCCTAGCCTAGCCTGGCCCTGGCCTGGCCTGGCCCCTGGCCCTAGCCTGGCCCCTGGCCTGGCCCTGGCCTGGCCTAAGCCTGGCCCTGGCCTGGCCTGCCCCCTGGCCCAGCTGGCCCTGGCCCTGGCCCCTAGCCTGGGCCTGGCCCTAAGCCCTGGCCCTAGCCCCTGGCCTAGCCTGGCCCTAAGCCTGGCCTCTAGCCCTAGGCCACTGGCCCTGGCCTGGCCTAAACCTGGCCTAGCCCCCTGGCCTAGCCTGGCCCTCTAGCCCTAGCCTAGCCTGGTCCTGGCCTGGCCCCTGGCCTAGGCCTGGCCCTGGCCCTGCCCTAGCCCCTGGCCCTGGCCTAGCCTATCCCTGGCCCTGACAGCCCTGACCTGGCCCTGACAGCCTAGCCCTGGCCATGACAGCCCTGGTCCTGGCCTGAGGCCCTGGTCCTGGCCCTGGCAGCCCTGGCACTGGCCCTGGCGCCCTGATCCTGGCCCTGCCCCCCTGACCCTTGCCTGACTCTGGGACCCCTAACCCTGACCCCTAATCTTAACCCTAGCCCCTAGCCCTAACCTAGCCTAGCCTCCTGTCCTGGCCCCTAGCCCAGCCCCTGCCTGCCCCCCTGGCCCTATCCCTGGCCCCCCAGCCCCTGGGCCCTGGCCACCTAGCCCCTAGCCCCTGGCCTTAGCCTCCTTGCCCTGGCCTGGTCCAGCCCTGGCCCCTAGCCCCTGGCCTAACCCCAGCCCTGGCCCCAGTCCCCTGGCCCCTAGGCACAGCCCTAGTCCTAGCCCCCTGGCCTATCCCCTGGCCCCAGCACTGACCCTAGCCCTGGTCCCCTGGCCCTCTATCCCAGCCCTGGCCTCCTGGCACCTGGCCCTGGCCCTGGCCCCTAGCCCCCTAGCTCAGCCCAGCCAGCCCCAGCCCCAGCCCCAGCCCCAGCCCTGGCCCTAGCCTAACCCCCTGACCTGGATCTGACTCTGGCCCTAACCATGGCCCAGGCCCCTGGCCCTAAGCCCTGGCCCTGGCCTAGCCCCTATCCCTAAGCCAACCCTGCTCTAACCCCCTAACCTGACCCTGGCCCTAGCCCCTGGCCAGAAGCCCTGGCCTAGCCTGACCTGACCCTGGCCTGACCCTGCCCTGGCCCTGGCCTGGCCTGGCCTGGCCCTTTAACCTGGCCTAACCTAACCCCTGGCCCTAACCTGGCCTGACCTGGCCCTAACCCTGGCCTCCCTGCCCTGGCCTATGACCTGGCCCTGATCCTGGCCTAGCCTAACCCTAACACTAGCCTAACCTAGCCTGGCCTAACCCCAGGCCCCAGCCCCAAGCCACAACCCCATCCCTGGCCAACCCTAGCCTGCCTAACCCTAACCCTAACCTAAGCCTGGCCTCTAACCCTAACCTAACCCTCTTACCTAACCTAAACCTAACCCTAACCTAACCTAACCCCTAACCTATCCTAACCCTAACCTAACACTAACCTAACATTAATTCAAATTTAGAATTGGCTAAGGAGTTTCATAAAATTTTCATGTTACAGCTGAGACATTGCGTCATCGATTTGACATAACTAGAAAAGAAGCTAGAGATATTGTTACCCAATGTCAAAATTGTTGTCATTTCTTACCTATGCCTCACGTTGGGATTAATCCCAGAGGAATCCGTCCACTACAAGTGTGGAAGATGGATGTTACTCACATTTCATTTTTTGGTAAACTTCAATATTTACATGTTTCTGTTGATACTTGCTCTGGAGTTGTGTTTGCTTCTCCCCTGACTGGAGAAAAGGCAGCCCATGTTATTCAACATTGCCTAGAGGCATGGAGTGCCTGGGGAAAGCCCAAAATTCTAAAAACTGACAATGGGCCGGCCTATACTTCTCAAAAATTTGGACAGTTTTGTCATCCAATAAAAGTGACCCATCTAACGGGTCTCCCATCTAACCCTCAAAGTCAGGGTATTATTAAACATGCTCACCGCACCCTAAAATCCTACTTAATAAAACAAAAGGGAGAGTCCAGGAGGCTCTGCCCTCAGTGCCACGAGTGACCGTTTCCTTGGCACTCTTCACACTCAATTTTTTGAATTTGGACAGTCAAGGCCATTCGACGGCTGATCGCCACTACTTAGGACCTAATAGGCCCATGGAAATGATCAAATGGAAGGATGTCTTAACTGGTCAATGGAAAGGCCCGGATCCTATCTTAATAAGATCCAGGGGAGCTGTCTGTGTTTTCCCACAGGAAGAAAACAATCCATTCTGGGTACCGGGCGCCTCTTGAAAAGCTGGTGACAGATGAAGATGATCTTTCCACAGATACACCTGCTACCACTTGAAGAGTCAGGGGCGTGAGGATGACCACTAATTCTACTCAGTGGATTCATAAGCCCACAGATGGCTTATTACCCTGGGTTTCTTCTGCCTTTTCTTACTTTAAAATTGGGTGGGGGTTGGAATGTTTGGTGCAGCACTATGTTGTGGCTTAGTGTTTTTACTCTGGTTGTTCTGCAAACTCAATACCCAACATAAACGTGACTAGGTCGCGATCGCACAAACACTTGTGGCCTTGAAACAAGGATCATCTCCCAAAATTTGGTTATCCATGTTAAAAAATTAAAACAGACTGTGACACTCAGTCGATGCACCTCAGGGGTTTTACCCATTGCCCTGATTCGATGAGTGATCCAAGTCAATGTTGCCTTTGCCTAAGCGGCTATGGTACCTAGATAGGAGGATGACAGCCCTTGCACTCCCTGGAATTTTATTCCATTGCACGGGAATGGGTGTCACCTCTTTTTTAATCTTCTCCCTTAGCCCCTGCACCCAGAGGACTTGTCTCCATTGCACCTGGTGGGGTAAGGAAGTAATCTAAAGCCCTTGATCGCTTACTCCCCAAAGAAGGAGCTCGCTTGATTGAGCTTAGGGCTCTCTTGTGCCACGCTTATAGGCTTTAAGGCAGTTTTCATTTATTAAAACAAAAGGGGGATGTGGAGAGCTGAGACTCAGATGCCACTAGGTGGCACAGACATTTTGCCCTCCAAACTGTAAAAAAAAAAGCTCCAGTAGGCATGCCGGGTTGCGCAAATTGCATAAGCACGCTAAGTACGCTGGGCCTGAGTCATCAGGCGGGGTAAAGAGTGAGCAGCCAATCAGGGTATTGACACGTCACTTAGGTGAGACCAGGGCTTATATAAACAGAGCCACTTCTGTGCCCTGGCGCTCTCCTCCCTCTCCTCCTTCCCCCCTCCCCGCCCGGAGCTTGCCCGCCCTGGCTGCGGCCCGCGGATGCCAAGGTGTCTGTCGGCCAATGAGAGCGCCACCAGCGCCCGCGAGGTGGCCAGGCCAGCTCTCCTCTCCTCCTTTCATTGATTGACTGTAATAAAGGCTTGTTGTGGAAGGACCCTTGTGCCCGCTTGCGTTTCTGCCAGCCAGACGAATCAGGCTGCTTCCAACAGCCTGACAGACCTGGCCCTGACCCTGACAGCCCTGGCCCTGGCCCTGACAGCCCTGGCGCTGGTCCTGACAGCCCTGGCCCAGGCCCTGGCCCTGACAGCCCTGGCCCTGGGCCTGACAGCCCTGGCCCTCACAGCCCTGGCCCTGGCCATGATAGCCCTGGCCCTAACCCTTGACCACCTAACCTAATTCTAACCCTAACCTAACCTGGCCCTGGGACCCCTGGCCTAGCCCGCTAGACAAACCCCTTGCCCTGGCCCCTGGCCCCTAGCCTGGCCTTGCCCCTAGCCTGGCCTCCTGCCCCTAGCTCCTGGCCCCCTGGCCTAACCCCTAGTACTGGCCCTAGTCCTGGCCCCCTACCACTAGACCCCTGGCCCCAGCCCTGGCCCCCCTAGCCCTGGCCTGGCCCCTGGCCCTGGCCTGGCAGCCTAGCCCCAGCCCTAGCCCCTAGCCCCCCTAGCCTCAGCCCTAGCCCTGGCCCGCTAGCCCTATCCCCTAGACCCAGCCTGGCCTAGTAGGCAGCCTAGCCTAGCCCCCCTGGTCCCCCTAGCCACCTGGCCCTGGCCCCTAGCCCCTAGCCCTAGACCCCTAGCCCTAGTCCTAGTCCTAGCCCCAGCCCTGGCTCCTGGCCCCTGGCCTAGCCTTCTGGCCCCTGGCCCCCTAGCCCCTAGACCAAGCCCTGGCCTCCTGGCCTCCTATCCCTAGCCCTAGGCCCTAGCCCCTAGCCCCCCCCCTAGCACCCCAGCCCTAGCCTCCAGCCCCTGGCCCCCAGGCCCAGACCTGGCCCTAGACCTGCCCCAGGCCTGGCCTGACCCTGACCCTGGCGGCACTAACCCTAGCCTAGCCCTGGCCCTGGCCTAACCCTGGCCTAACCTAACAGACCTAACCCTGCCCTAACCCCTAGCCTAACCCTAACCTGGCCCTAACCCACCCTGCTAGCCCTGACCTGACCCTGACCCTGACCTGGACCTAAACCTAGCCGCTGGCCTAACCCCCTAACCTGGCCCTGGCCCTGGCCTTAACCCTGGCCTTATCCTACAATCTGGCCTAACTCCTAACCCTAACCCTAACCTAACCCTAGCCTGGCCCCTGGCCTAGCCCCCCAGCCCCAACCCCAAACCCAACCCTGGCCCCAGCCTGGCCTGGCCTAACCAGCCCTGGCCTGGACCCCTAACCCTAGGCCTAACACTAAGCCTAGCCCTGGCCTGGCCCAGGCCACTAACCCTAACGGCCCTGGCCCTGGCCTAGCCTAACCCTAACACTAACACTCTAACCCTAACCCCTAGCCCTCTAACCCTCTGGCCTAACCCCTGGTCCTAACCTAAACCAGGCCCTAACCTAAACCTAACCCTAAACCTAACCCCTAACCCCTAACCTAAACTTAATCCCTGGCGCTGACAGCCCTGACCCTGACCTGACAGCACTGACCCTGACCATGACAGCCCTGGTCCTGGCCCTGGCCCTGGCCCTGGTCCTGGCCTGGCAGCCCTGGCACTGGCCTGGCGGCCCTGATCCTGGCCCTCACCCTGACCCTTGCCTGACTCTTGACCCTAACCCTTGGCCCCCTAATCTTAACCCTAACCCTAACCCTAACCCTGGCCATGGCCTCCTGTCCCTGGCCGCTAGCCCAGCCCCTTGCCTGGCCCCCCTAGCCCTATCCCTGGCCCCTGGCCCTGGGCTCCTAGCCACACCTAGCCCCCTAGCCCCTAGCCTTAGCCTCCTTGCCCCTGGCCTAGTCATAGCCACCTGGCCCTGGCCCCTAGGCCTAACCCCAGCCCTAGCCCCTGGTCCCCTGGCCCCTAGGCACAGCCTAGTCCTAGCCCCTAGCCCTATCCACCTAGCCCCAGCACTGGACCCCTAGCCCTAGTCCCCTAGCCCTCTATCCCCAGCCCTGGCCTCCTGGCACCCCTGGCCTGGCCCTGGCCCTAGCCCCCCTAGCTCCAGCCCTAGCATCCAGCCCCATCCCCAGCCCCAGCCCCTAGCCCTAGCCCTAAACCTAACCTGACCCTGAATCTGACTCTGACCCTAACCATAACCCCAGGCCCTAACCTAGGCCCCAACCGTGGCCTAACCCCTTATCCTAAGCCTGGCCTGACTCTAACCCCTAACCTGACCCTAACTCCTGGCCTAATCAGAACCTGGCCTGGCCCTGACCTGACCTGACCCTGACCCTGACCTAGCCTAACCAAAGCCCTGGCCTAGCCTAACCATAACTCCCTAACCTAAAACTGCCCCTAACCCCTAACCCTGGCCCCTTTCCTAGCCTAACCTTATCCTAAGCCTGGCCTAACCTGGCCCCTGGCCCTAATCACAGCCTAAGCCTAGCCTAACATCAGAGCCTGGCAGTAAGCCTAACTCTAAAGGCCCCAGCCCCAGCCACAGCCCCATCCCTAACCCTGGCCCTGGCCTAAGCCTGGCCTAGCCCTAGCCCTGGCCTAACCCTCACCTCTAGCCTAAGCCTAACCCTCTTGCCTAACCTAAACCTAGCCTAACCTAACCTAACCCTAACCTATCCCTAACCTAACCTAACACTAACCTAACATTAATTTAAATTTAGAATTGGCTAAGGAGTTTCATAAAATTTTCATGTTACAGCTGAGACATTGCGTCATCGATTTGACATAACTAGAAAAGACCCTAGAGATATTGTTACCCAATGTCAAAATTGTTGTCATTTTCTTACCTATGCCTCACGTTGGGATTAATCCCAGAGAATCCGTCCACACTACAAGTGTGGAAGATGGATGTTACTCACATTTCATTTTTTGGTAAACTTCAATATTTACATGTTTCTGTTGATACTTGCTCTGGAGTTGTGTTTGCTTCTCCCTGACTGGAGAAAAGGCAGCCCATGTTATTCAACATTGCCTAGAGGCATGGAGTGCCTGGGAAAGCCCAAAATTCTAAAAACTGACAATGGGCGCCCTATACTTCTCAAAAATTTGGACATTTTGTCATCCAATAAAAGTGACCCATCTAACGGGTCTCCCCATCTAACCCTCAAAGTCAGGGTATTATTAAACATGCTCACCGCACCCTAAAATCCTACTTAATAAAACAAAGGGAGAGTCCAGGAGGCTCTGCCTCAGTGCCACAGTGACCGTTTCCTTGGCACTCTTCACACTCAATTTTTTGAATTTGGACAGTCAAGGCCATTCGACTGATCGCCACTACTTAGGACCTAATAGGCCCATGGAAATGATCAAATGGAAGGATGTCTTAACTGGTCAATGGAAAGGCCGGATCCTATCTTAATAAGATCCAGGGGAGCTGTCTGTGTTTTCCCACAGGAAGAAAACAATCCATTCTGGGTACCCGGGCGCCGTCCTGAAAGCTGGTGACAGATGAAGATGATCTTTCCACAGATACACCTGCTACCACTTGAAGAGTCAGGCGAGGATGACCACTTATTCTACTCAGGTGGATTCATCGCCCACAGATGGCTTATTACCCTGGGTTTCTTCTGCCTTTTCTTACTTTAAAATTGGGTGGGGTTGGAATGTTTGGTGCAGCACTATGTTGTGGCTTAGTGTTTTTACTCTGGTTGTTCTGCAAACTCAATACCCAACATAAACGTGACTAGGTCGCGTTCGCACAAACACTTGTGGCCTTGAAACAAGGATCATCTCCCAAAATTTTGTTTATCCATGTTAAAAAATTAAAACAGACTGTGACACTCAGTCGATGCACCTCAGGGTTTTACCCATTGCCTGATTGATGAGTGATCCAAGTCAATGTTGCCTTTGCCTAGCGGCTATGGTACCTAGATAGGAGGATGACAGCCCTTGCACTCCTGGAATTTTATTCCATTGCGGGAATGGGTGTCACCTCTTTTTAATCTTCTCCCTTAGCCCCTGCACCCAGAGGACTTGTCTCCATTGCACCTGGTGGGGTAAGAAGTAATCTAAAGCTCTTGATTGCTTACTCCCCAAAGAAGGAGCTTGCTTGATCAAGATTAGGGCTCTC
>JAEOAE010000378.1:0-33383 GCA_036365155.1 Meriones psammophilus
CCTGACGGTATGTCGCTACTTCCATGCTGCCCGTGCGGCAATACAAGCGACGCACCACATTGCTGCAGGACGGTGTCCGCATATTCACGCACGTCCACCGCCTTTAACAGTACGTGGCGCGTCAGCAGCCAGCGAAAGGAGCGCCTCCTGAAAAGCAGCAGTAGTATTTCGCCCAGGTACCGCTTGGACACGGGCGAACTCTGTCAGTAATCAGCGGCGCTGCCTTCGTTGACGTGTGAGGAAGACTTTGTATCGGAACCCTTGTCGACGTAGCGGACAGAGGAATTGACCTGGTGCAACGTGCACAGCTGTCGAGGTGCGAGTGCATCTGTCCATGCAGTGAAGCGGAAAAAGAAACTCATCTGTCGATATGCTCCACAAACAGCAGTGAATAGCTTGTCGTGCGCCCGGTGCAAACATGTTCGGCGTCAGCAGCGAATGCCACACACAAAAAAAGTGCAAACGGTGTTTGTCTCTCAACGTTCGGCATTAGCAACGCAGTGCGTCCTCGTGAACCCTCGGAAACATGACCGACCGCTCCGCTGCACCATGTCGAGGTTGCTGTTCGTGTGGCAAGGGGGAAAACTCTTTTGAGGACGTCGTCGAAGAAAAGGCGTTGCAATGGCGTGCAGGACTGCCGCAGCTTTGCGCTACAACTTTTCGCCGCTCCCGCCAGGTGCTAATCGGGCTGGCGCTCGCGTGCAGCTGCCGTCGAGTTGATTTCACGACTGGTTGGCGCTGCTTCTCTGGACGCGCGCTCTTCCCAGATGCATCAGTGCGGCCTCACTATACAACGGGGGATTCTGTCCCAACCCACACCTTAAGACGACATACAAAATAGTGGTGCACAGCTGTGGTCAACCTGATACACGTGCAGTGATGGGAACACCAATGATGAATCAACGCCACCCGTCGGGACGTCGCTGCTTCCAAGCGACCCCAAGCCGACAGAATCGCTGATACGGGACGGTGTCCGCAATCCCACACACGTCGGCACACCGCAGCCTCCAGATCTGTACGATGTACAGTGATTCAACAGTCTCAAGCGTAAAACAAGTCTCTCCCGAAAAGTAACAGCAGTGCTTCGCTCGGCCACTACTTCCGACGATCAAACGCGGCTCAGTCACGCCCGGCGCTGCTGGCATTAGTCAACGTGTCTACAAGGCTTCAAATCGGGACCCTCATGCACACCACCGACAATAACTCGAGAACTGCCCTGGTGCAATGCACAGTTATCCAGACCCATGGCAGTATATCCGTGGAGTATAGCGCTGCACGAATCATCGTGATGCAGCCCTTCTTGAATTTGGAATGGTTGGTGATGTTAGTCCGCTACGCGATGTAGACACATTGGGGTATACAGCCAGGGCCGAAAACAGGACAGACGGTGTCAATCATCCAATGTTCGGGACTAGCAAGACGTGCTTCGTTGTAAGTGCTGTGTCCTAATGAATCCTCGGAAACGTGGCCAAGTGCGTCGATTGCGCGACGACGCTGAAAAAATGTTGTAAACGGTGATGAGGACGTCGTCGACAATGAAAAGGTTTTACAATCGCCTGCACGTCTCGTCACAGTCACAACGCTGCACCCCTGTGCAATGTTCCGCGACAGGTGCTAATTGCTCTAGCGTTCGCGTCCAGCTGCCGTCGCCATTGATGTCGTGACTGCGTGTGGTGCTTATCCGGGCACGAATCTCAAAAATGTGTTTTCAGTACGTGATCGTGCAGGTTTAGCACAGCGAGCCTCTTCAGACGACAAACACAACGGTGTTGCTCGTAAAAGTGGGAACAGCGATCAATCTGTGACCCCGACACACGTAGATGTGGGAACTTGTAGTGTGTCCGATTGTCGTCGGCACTGACGTTGATCAACATCACCCTGACGGTATGTCGCTACTTCCATGCTGCCCCGTGGCACAAGGCGACGCATTCATTGTTGCAGGACGGTGTCCGCATATTCACGCACGTCCACCGCCTTTAACAGTACGTGGCGCGTCAGCAGCCAGCGAAAGGAGCGCGCCTCCTGAAAAGCAGCAGTAGTATTTCGCCTAGGTACCGGTTGACACGGGCGAACTCTGGTCAGTAATCGGCGGCGCTGCCTTCGTTAACGTGTGAGGAAGACTTTGTATCGGAACCCTTGTCGACGTAGCGGACAGAGGAATTGACCCTGGTGCAATGCACAGCTGTCGAGGTGCGAGTGCATCTGTCCATGCAGTGAAGCGGAAAAAGAAACTCATCTGTCGATATGCTCCACAAACAGCAGTGAATAGCTTGTCGTGCGCCCGGTGCAAACATGTTCGGCGTCAGCAGCGAATGCCACACAAAAAAAAAAAGTGCACACGGTGTTTGTCTGTCAACGTTCGGCATTAGCAACGCAGTGCGTCCTCGTGAACCCTCGGAAACATGACCGACTGCTCCGCTGCACCATGTCGAGGTTGCTGTTCGTGTGGCAAAGGGGGAAAACTCCTTTGAGGACGTCGTCGAAGAAAAGGCGTTTCAATGGCGTGCAGGACCGCCGCAGCTTTGCGCTACCTTTTCGCCGCTCCCCGCCAGGTGCTAATCGGGCTAGCGCTCGCGTGCAGCTGCCGTCGAGTTGATTTCACGACTGGTTGGCGCTGCTTCTCTGGACGCGAGCTCTTCCCAGATGCATCAGTGCGGCCTCACTATACAACGGTGGGATTCTGTCCTAACCCACACCTTAAGACGACATACAAAATAGTGGTGCACAGCTGTGGTCAACCTGATACACGTGCAGTGATGGGAACACCAATGATGAATCAACGCCACCCGTCGGGACGTCGCTGCTTCCAAGCGACCCCAAGCCGACAGAATCGCTGATACGGGACGGTGTCCGCAATCCCACACACGTCGGCACACCGCAGCCTCCAGATCTGTACAATGTATAGTGATTCAACAGTCTCAAGCGTAAAACAAGTCTCTCCCGAAAAGCAACAGCAGTGCTTCGCTCGGCCACTACTTCCGACGATCAATCGCGGCTCAGTCACGCCCGGCGCTGCTGGCATTAGTCAACGTGTCTACAAGGCTTCAAATCGGGACCCTCATGCACACCACCGACAATAACTCGAGAACTGCCCTGGTGCAGTGCACAGTTATCCAGACGCATGGCAGTGTATACGTGGAGTATAGCGCTGCACGAATCATCGTGAAGCAGCCCTTCTTGAATTTGTAATGGTTGGTGGTGTTAGTCCGCTACGCGATGTAGACACATTGGAGTAAACAGCCAGGGCCGAAAACAGGACAGACGGTGTCAATCATCCAATGTTCGGGACTAGCAGGACGTGCTTCGTTGTAAGTGCTGTGTTCTAATGAATCCTCGGAAACGTGCCCAAGTGCGTCGATTGCGCGACGACGCTGAAAAATGTTGTAAACGGTGATGAGGACGTCGTCGACAATGAAAAGGTTTTACAATCGCCTGCACGTCTCGTCACAGTCACAACGCTGCACCCCTGTGCAACTGTTCCGCGACAGGTGCTAATTGCTCTAGCGTTCGCGTCCAGCTGCCGTCGCCATTGATGTCGTGACTGCGTGTGGTGCTTATCCGGGCACGAATCTCAAAAATGTGTCTTCAGTACGTGATCGTGCAGGTTTAGCACAGCGAGCCTCTTCAGACGACAAACACAACGGTGTTGCTCGTAAAAGTGGGAACAGCGATCAATCTGTGACCCCGACACGTAGATGTGGGAACTTGTAGTGTGTCCGATTGTCGTCGGCACTGACGTTGGATCAACACCACCCTGACGGTATGTCGCTACTTCCATGCTGCCCCGTGGCACAAGGCGACGCATTCATTGTTGCAGGACGGTGTCCGCATATTCACGCACGTCCACCGCCTTTAACAGTACGTGGCGCGTCAGCAGCCAGCGAAAGGAGCGCGCCTCCTGAAAAGCAGCAGTAGTATTTCGCCTAGGTACCGCTTGACACGGGCGAACTCTGGTCAGTAATCGGCGGCGTTGCCTTCGTTGACGTGTGAGGAAGACTTTGTATCGGAACCCTTGTCGACGTAGCGGACAGAGGAATTGACCCTGGTGCAATGCACAGCTGTCGAGGTGCGAGTGCATCTGTCCATGCAGTGAAGCGGAAAGAAACTCATCTGTCGATATGCTCCACAAACAGCAGTGAATAGCTTGTCGTGCGCCCGGTGCAAACATGTTCGGCGTCAGCAGCGAATGCCACACACAAAAAAAGTGCAAACGGTGTTTGTCTCTCAACGTTCGGCATTAGCAACGCAGTGCGTCCTCGTGAACCCTCGGAAACATGACCGACTGCTCCGCTGCACCATGTCGAGGTTGCTGTTCGTGTGGCAAAGGGGGAAAACTCCTTTGAGGACGTCGTCGAAGAAAAGGCGTTTCAATGGCGTGCAGGACCGCCGCAGCTTTGCGCTACCTTTTTTTCGCCGCTCCCGCCAGGTGCTAATCGGGCTAGCGCTCGCGTGCAGCTGCCGTCGAGTTGATTTCACGACTGGTTGGCGCTGCTTCTCTGGACGCGCGCTCTTCCCAGATGCATCAGTGCGGCCTCACTATACAACGGTGGGATTCTGTCCTAACCCACACCTTAAGACGACATACAAAATAGTGGGCACAGCTGTGGTCAACCTGATACACGTGCAGTGATGGGAACACCAATGATGAATCAACGCCACCCGTCGGGACGTCGCTGCTTCCAAGCGACCCCAAGCCGACAGAATCGCTGATACGGGACGGTGTCCGCAATCCCACACACGTCGGCACACCGCAGCCTCCAGATCTGTACGATGTACAGTGATTCAACAGTCTCAAGCGTAAAACAAGTCTCTCCCGAAAAGCAACAGCAGTGCTTCGCTCGGCCACTACTTCCGACGATCAAACGCGGCTCAGTCACGCCCGGCGCTGCTGGCATTAGTCAACGTGTCTACAAGGCTTCAAATCGGGACCCTCATGCACACCACCGACAATAACTCGAGAACTGCCCTGGTGCAATGCACAGTTATCCAGACCCATGGCAGTATATCCGTGGAGTATAGCGCTGCACGAATCATCGATGCAGCCCTTCTTGAATTTGGAATGGTTGGTGGTGTCAGTCCGCTACGCGATGTAGACACATTGGGGTATACAGCCAGGGCCGAAAACAGGACAGACGGTGTCAATCATCCAATGTTCGGGACTAGCAAGACGTGCTTCGTTGTAAGTGCTGTGTCCTAATGAATCCTCGGAAACGTGGGCTATGCGTCGATTGCGCGACGACGCTGAAAAATGTTGTAAACGGTGATGAGGACGTCGTCGACAATGAAAAGGTTTTACAATCGCCTGCACGTCTCGTCACAGTCACAACGCTGCACCCCTGTGCAATGTTCCGCGACAGGTGCTAATTGCTCTAGCGTTCGCGTCCAGCTGCCGTCGCCATTGATGTCGTGACTGCGTGTGGTGCTTATCCGGGCACGAATCTCAAAAATGTGTTTTCAGTACGTGATCGTGCAGGTTTAGCACAGCGAGCCTCTTCAGACGACAAACACAACGGTGTTGCTCGTAAAAGTGGGAACAGCGATCAATCTGTGACCCCGACACACGTAGATGTGGGAACTTGTAGTGTGTCCGATTGTCGTCGGCACTGACGTTGGATCAACATCACCCCTGACGGTATGTCGCTACTTCCATGCTGCCCCGTGGCACAAGGCGACGCATTCATTGTTGCAGGACGGTGTCCGCATATTCACGCACGTCCACCGCCTTTAACAGTACGTGGCGCGTCAGCAGCCAGCGAAAGGAGCGCGCCTCCTGAAAAGCAGCAGTAGTATTTCGCCTAGGTACCGCTTGACACGGGCGAACTCTGGTCAGTAATCAGCGGCGCTGCCTTCGTTAACGTGTGAGGAAGACTTTGTATCGGAACCCTTGTCGACGTAGCGGACAGAGGAATTGACCCTGGTGCAATGCACAGCTGTCGAGGTGCGAGTGCATCTGTCCATGCAGTGAAGCGGAAAAAGAAACTCATCTGTCGATATGCTCCACAAACAGCAGTGAATAGCTTGTCGTGCGCCCGGTGCAAACATATTCGGCATCAGCAGCGAATGCCACACACAAAAAAAAAAGTGCAAATGGTGTTTGTCTCTCGACGTTCGGCATTAGCAACGCAGTGCGTCCTCGTGAATCCTCGGAAACATGACCGACCGTCCGCTGCACCATGTCGAGGTTGCTGTTCGTGTGGCAAAGGGGGAAAACTCTTTTGAGGACGTCGTCGAAGAAAAGGCGCTGCAATGGCGTGCAGGACTGCCGCAGCTTTGCGCTACCTTTTCAAGCCGCTCCCCGCCAGGTGCTAATCGGGCTAGCGCTCGCGTGCAGCTGCCGTCGAGTTGATTTCACGACTGGTTGGCGCTGCTTCTCTGGATGCGCGCTCTTCCCAGATGCATCAGTGCGGCCTCACTATACAACGGTGGGATTCTGTCCTAACCCACACCTTAAGACGACATACAAAATAGTGGTGCACAGCTGTGGTCAACCTGATACACGTGCAGTGATGGGAACACCAATGATGAATCAACGCCACCCGTCGGGACGTCGCTGCTTCCAAGCGACCCCAAGCCGACAGAATCGCTGATACGGGACGGTGTCCGCAATCCCACACACGTCGGCACACCGCAGCCTCCAGATCTGTACGATGTACAGTGATTCAACAGTCTCAAGCGTAAAACAAGTCTCTCCCGAAAAGCAACAGCAGTGCTTCGCTCGGCCACTACTTCCGACGATCAAACGCGGCTCAGTCACGCCCGGCGCTGCTGGCATTAGTCAACGTGTCTACAAGGCTTCAAATCGGGACCCTCATGCACACCACCGACAATAACTCGAGAACTGCCCTGGTGCAATGCACAGTTATCCAGACCCATGGCAGTATATCCGTGGAGTATAGCGCTGCACGAATCATCGTGAAGCAGCCCTCCTCGAATTTGCAATGGTTGGTGGTGTCAGTCCGCTACGCGATGTAGACATTGGGTAAACAGCCAGGGCCGAAAACAGGACAGACGGTGTCAATCATCCAATGTTCGGGACTAGCAAGACGTGCTTCGTTGTAAGTGCTGTGTCCTAATGAATCCTCGGAAACGTGGCCAAGTGCGTCGATTGCGCGACGACGCTGAAAAAATGTTGTAAACGGTGATGAGGACGTCGTCGACAATGAAAAGGTTTTACAATCGCCTGCACGTCTCGTCACAGTCACAACGCTGCACCCTGTGCAATGTTCCGCGACAGGTGCTAATTGCTCTAGCGTTCGCGTCCAGCTGCCGTCGCCATTGATGTCGTGACTGCGTGTGGTGCTTATCCGGGCACGAATCTCAAAATGTGTTTTCAGTACGTGATCGTGCAGGTTTAGCACAGCGAGCCTCTTCAGACGACAAACACAACGGTGTTGCTCGTAAAAGTGGGAACAGCGATCAATCTGTGACCCTGACACACGTAGATGTGGGAACTTGTAGTGTGTCCGATTGTCGTCGGCACTGACGTTGATCAACATCACCCCTGACGGTATGTCGCTACTTCCATGCTGCCCCGTGGCACAAGGCGACGCATTCATTGTTGCAGGACGGTGTCCGCATATTCACGCACGTCCACCGCCTTTAACAGTACGTGGCGCGTCAGCAGCCAGCGAAAGGAGCGCGCCTCCTGAAAAGCAGCAGTATTTCGCCCAGGTACCGGTTGACACGGGCGAACTCTGGTCAGTAATCAGCGGCGCTGCCTTCGTTAACGTGTGAGGAAGACTTTGTATCGGAACCCTTGTCGACGTAGCGGACAGAGGAATTGACCCTGGTGCAATGCACAGCTGTCGAGGTGCGAGTGCATCTGTCCATGCAGTGAAGCGGAAAAAGAAACTCATCTGTCGATATGCTCCACAAACAGCAGTGAATAGCTTGTCGTGCGCCCGGTGCAAACATGTTCGGCGTCAGCAGCGAATGCCACACACAAAAAAAAAGTGCACACGGTGTTTGTCTGTCAACGTTCGGCATTAGCAACGCAGTGCGTCCTCGTGAACCCTCGGAAACATGACCGACTGCTCCGCTGCACCATGTCGAGGTTGCTGTTCGTGTGGCAAAGGGGAAAACTCTTTTGAGGACGTCGTCGAAGAAAAGGCGTTTCAATGGCGTGCAGGACCGCCGCAGCTTTGCGCTACCTTTTCAAGCCGCTCCCCGCCAGGTGCTAATCGGGCTAGCGCTCGCGTGCAGCTGCCGTCGAGTTGATTTCACGACTGGTTGGCGCTGCTTCTCTGGACGCGCGCTCTTCCCAGATGCATCAGTGCGGCCTCACTATACGACGGCGGATTCTGTCCCAACCCACACCTTAAGACGACATACAAAATAGTGGTGCACAGCTGTGGTCAACCTGATACACGTGCAGTGATGGGAACACCAATGATGAATCAACGCCACCCGTCGGGACGTCGCTGCTTCCAAGCGACCCCAAGCCGACAGAATCGCTGATACGGGACGGTGTCCGCAATCCCACACACGTCGGCACACCGCAGCCTCCAGATCTGTACAATGTATAGTGATTCAACAGTCTCAAGCGTAAAACAAGTCTCTCCCGAAAAGCAACAGCAGTGCTTCGCTCGGCCACTACTTCCGACGATCAATCGCGGCTCAGTCACGCCCGGCGCTGCTGGCATTAGTCAACGTGTCTACAAGGCTTCAAATCGGGACCCTCATGCACACCACCGACAATAACTCGAGAACTGCCCTGGTGCAATGCACAGTTATCCAGACCCATGGCAGTATATCCGTGGAGTATAGCGCTGCACGAATCATCGTGATGCAGCCCTTCTTGAATTTGGAATGGTTGGTGGTGTCAGTCCGCTACGCGATGTAGACACATTGGGGTATACAGCCAGGGCCGAAAACAGGACAGACGGTGTCAATCATCCAATGTTCGGGACTAGCAAGACGTGCTTCGTTGTAAGTGCTGTGTCCTAATGAATCCTCGGAAACGTGGCCAAGTGCGTCGATTGCGCGACGACGCTGAAAAATGTTGTAAACGGTGATGAGGACGTCGTCGACAATGAAAGGTTTTACAATCGCCTGCACGTCTCGTCACAGTCACAACGCTGCACCCCTGTGCAATGTTCCGCGACAGGTGCTAATTGCTCTAGCGTTCGCGTCCAGCTGCCGTCGCCATTGATGTCGTGACTGCGTGTGGTGCTTATCCGGGCACGAATCTCAAAAATGTGTTTTCAGTACGTGATCGTGCAGGTTTAGCACAGCGAGCCTCTTCAGACGACAAACACAACGGTGTTGCTCGTAAAAGTGGGAACAGCGATCAATCTGTGACCCCGACACACGTAGATGTGGGAACTTGTAGTGTGTCCGATTGTCGTCGGCACTGACGTTGATCAACATCACCCTGACGGTATGTCGCTACTTCCATGCTGCCCCGTGGCACAAGGCGACGCATTCATTGTTGCAGGACGGTGTCCGCATATTCACGCACGTCCACCGCCTTTAACAGTACGTGGCGCGTCAGCAGCCAGCGAAAGGAGCGCGCCTCCTGAAAAGCAGCAGTAGTATTTCGCCTAGGTACCGCTTGACACGGGCGAACTCTGGTCAGTAATCGGCGGCGTTGCCTTCGTTGACGTGTGAGGAAGACTTTGTATCGGAACCCTTGTCGACGTAGCGGACAGAGGAATTGACCCTGGTGCAATGCACAGCTGTCGAGGTGCGAGTGCATCTGTCCATGCAGTGAAGCGGAAAAAGAAACTCATCTGTCGATATGCTCCACAAACAGCAGTGAATAGCTTGTCGTGCGCCCGGTGCAAACATGTTCGGCGTCAGCAGCGAATGCCACACACAAAAAAAAAGTGCACACGGTGTTTGTCTCTCAACGTTCGGCATTAGCAACGCAGTGCGTCCTCGTGAACCCTCGGAAACATGACCGACCGCTCCGCTGCACCATGTCGAGGTTGCTGTTCGTGTGGCAAAGGGGGAAAACTCTTTTGAGGACGTCGTCGAAGAAAAGGCGTTGCAATGGCGTGCAGGACTGCCGCAGCTTTGCGCTACCTTTTCGCCGCTCCCCGCCAGGTGCTAATCGGGCTAGCGCTCGCGTGCAGCTGCCGTCGAGTTGATTTCACGACTGGTTGGCGCTGCTTCTCTGGATGCGCGCTCTTCCCAGATGCATCAGTGCGGCCTCACTATACAACGGTGGGATTCTGTCCTAACCCACACCTTAAGACGACATACAAAATAGTGGTGCACAGCTGTGGTCAACCTGATACACGTGCAGTGATGGGAACACCAATGATGAATCAACGCCACCCGTCGGGACGTCGCTGCTTCCAAGCGACCCTAAGCCGACAGAATCGCTGATACGGGACGGTGTCCGCAATCCCACACACGTCGGCACACCGCAGCCTCCAGATCTGTACGATGTACAGTGATTCAACAGTCTCAAGCGTAAAACAAGTCTCTCCCGAAAAGCAACAGCAGTGCTTCGCTCGGCCACTACTTCCGACGATCAAACGCGGCTCAGTCACGCCCGGCGCTGCTGGCATTAGTCAACGTGTCTACAAGGCTTCAAATCGGGACCCTCATGCACACCACCGACAATAACTCGAGAACTGCCCTGGTGCAATGCACAGTTATCCAGACCCATGGCAGTATATCCGTGGAGTATAGCGCTGCACGAATCATCGTGATGCAGCCCTTCTTGAATTTGAATGGTTGGTGGTGTCAGTCCGCTACGCGATGTAGACACATTGGGGTAAACAGCCAGGGCCGAAAACAGGACAGACGGTGTCAATCATCCAATGTTCGGGACTAGCAAGACGTGCTTCGTTGTAAGTGCTGTGTCCTAATGAATCCTCGGAAACGTGGCCAAGTGCGTCGATTGCGCGACGACGCTGAAAAATGTTGTAAACGGTGATGAGGACGTCGTCGACAATGAAAAGGTTTTACAATCGCCTGCACGTCTCGTCACAGTCACAACGCTGCACCCCTGTGCAATGTTCCGCGACAGGTGCTAATTGCTCTAGCGTTCGCGTCCAGCTGCCGTCGCCATTGATGTCGTGACTGCGTGTGGTGCTTATCCGGGCACGAATCTCAAAAATGTGTTTTCAGTACGTGATCGTGCAGGTTTAGCACAGCGAGCCTCTTCAGACGACAAACACAACGGTGTTGCTCGTAAAAGTGGGAACAGCGATCAATCTGTGACCCCGACACACGTAGATGTGGGAACTTGTAGTGTGTCCGATTGTCGTCGGCACTGACGTTGGATCAACATCACCCCTGACGGTATGTCGCTACTTCCATGCTGCCCCGCGGCACAAGGCGACGCATTCACTGTTGCAGGACGGTGTCCGCATATTCACGCACGTCCACCGCCTTTAACAGTACGTGGCGCGTCAGCAGCCAGCGAAAGGAGCGCGCCTCCTGAAAAGCAGCAGTAGTATTTCGCCTAGGTACCGCTTGACACGGGCGAACTCTGGTCAGTAATCGGCGGCGTTGCCTTCGTTGACGTGTGAGGAAGACTTTGTATCGGAACCCTTGTCGACGTAGCGGACAGAGGAATTGACCCTGGTGCAATGCACAGCTGTCGAGGTGCGAGTGCATCTGTCCATGCAGTGAAGCGGAAAAAGAAACTCATCTGTCGATATGCTCCACAAACAGCAGTGAATAGCTTGTCGTGCGCCCGGTGCAAACATGTTCGGCGTCAGCAGCGAATGCCACACACAAAAAAAGTGCAAACGGTGTTTGTCTCTCAACGTTCGGCATTAGCAACGCAGTGCGTCCTCGTGAATCCTCGGAAACATGACCGACCGTCCGCTGCACCATGTCGAGGTTGCTGTTCGTGTGGCAAAGGGGGAAAACTCTTTTGAGGACGTCGTCGAAGAAAAGGCGCTGCAATGGCGTGCAGGACTGCCGCAGCTTTGCGCTACCTTTTCGCCGCCCCGCCAGGTGCTAATCGGGCTAGCGCTCGCGTGCAGCTGCTGTCGAGTTGATTTCACGACTGGTTGGCGCTGCTTCTCTGGACGCGCGCTTTTCCCAGATGCATCAGTGCGGCCTCACTATACAACGGTGGGATTCTGTCCCAACCCACACCTCAAGACGACACACAAAATAGTGGTGCACAGCTGTGGTCAACCTGATACACGTGCAGTGATGGGAACACCAATGATGAATCAACGCCACCCGTCGGGACGTCGCTGCTTCCAAGCGACCCCAAGCCGACAGAATCGCTGATACGGGACGGTGTCCGCAATCCCACACACATCGGCACACCGCAGCCTCCAGATCTGTACGATGTACAGTGATTCAACAGTCTCAAGCGTAAAACAAGTCTCTCCCGAAAAGCAACAGCAGTGCTTCGCTCGGCCACTACTTCCGACGATCAAACGCGGCTCAGTCACGCCCGGCGCTGCTGGCATTAGTCAACGTGTCTACAAGGCTTCAAATCGGGACCCTCATGCACACCACCGACAATAACTCGAGAACTGCCCTGGTGCAATGCACAGTTATCCAGACCCATGGCAGTATATCCGTGGAGTATAGCGCTGCACGAATCATCGTGATGCAGCCCTCCTCGAATTTGGAATGGTTGGTGGTGTCAGTCCGCTACGCGATGTAGACACATTGGGGTAAACAGCCAGGGCCGAAAACAGGACAGACGGTGTCAATCATCCAATGTTCGGGACTAGCAAGACGTGCTTCGTTGTAAGTGCTGTGTCCTAATGAATCCTCGGAACGTGGGCTGAAGTGCGTCGATTGCGCGACGACGCTGAAAAAATGTTGTAAACGGTGATGAGGACGTCGTCGACAATGAAAAGGTTTTACAATCGCCTGCACGTCTCGTCACAGTCACAACGCTGCACCCCTGTGCAATGTTCCGCGACAGGTGCTAATTGCTCTAGCGTTCGCGTCCAGCTGCCGTCGCCATTGATGTCGTGACTGCGTGTGGTGCTTATCCGGGCACGAATCTCAAAAAATGTGTCTTCAGTACGTGATCGTGCAGGTTTAGCACAGCGAGCCTCTTCAGACGACAAACACAACGGTGTTGCTCGTAAAAGTGGGAACAGCGATCAATCTGTGACCCCGACACACGTAGATGTGGAACTTGTAGTGTGTCCGATTGTCGTCGGCACTGACGTTGATCAACATCACCCTGACGGTATGTCGCTACTTCCATGCTGCCCCGTGGCACAAGGCGACGCATTCATTGTTGCAGGACGGTGTCCGCATATTCACGCACGTCCACCGCCTTTAACAGTACGTGGCGCGTCAGCAGCCAGCGAAAGGAGCGCGCCTCCTGAAAAGCAGCAGTAGTATTTCGCCTAGGTACCGCTTGACACGGGCGAACTCTGGTCAGTAATCGGCGGCGTTGCCTTCGTTGACGTGTGAGGAAGACTTTGTATCGGAACCCTTGTCGACGTAGCGGACAGAGGAATTGACCCTGGTGCAATGCACAGCTGTCGAGGTGCGAGTGCATCTGTCCATGCAGTGAAGCGGAAAAAGAAACTCATCTGTCGATATGCTCCACAAACAGCAGTGAATAGCTTGTCGTGCGCCCGGTGCAAACATGTTCGGCGTCAGCAGCGAATGCCACACACAAAAAAAAAGTGCAAACGGTGTTTGTCTCTCAACGTTCGGCATTAGCAACGCAGTGCGTCCTCGTGAACCCTCGGAAACATGACCGACTGCTCCGCTGCACCATGTCGAGGTTGCTGTTCGTGTGGCAAAGGGGGAAAACTCCTTTGAGGACGTCGTCGAAGAAAAGGCGTTTCAATGGCGTGCAGGACCGCCGCAGCTTTGCGCTACCTTTCGCCGCTCCCGCCAGGTGCTAATCGGGCTAGCGCTCGCGTGCAGCTGCCGTCGAGTTGATTTCACGACTGGTTGGCGCTGCTTCTCTGGATGCGCGCTCTTCCCAGATGCATCAGTGCGGCCTCACTATACAACGGTGGGATTCTGTCCTAACCCACACCTTAAGACGACATACAAAATAGTGGTGCACAGCTGTGGTCAACCTGATACACGTGCAGTGATGGGAACACCAATGATGAATCAACGCCACCCGTCGGGACGTCGCTGCTTCCAAGCGACCCTAAGCCGACAGAATCGCTGATACGGGACGGTGTCCGCAATCCCACACACGTCGGCACACCGCAGCCTCCAGATCTGTACGATGTACAGTGATTCAACAGTCTCAAGCGTAAAACAAGTCTCTCCCGAAAAGCAACAGCAGTGCTTCGCTCGGCCACTACTTCCGACGATCAAACGCGGCTCAGTCACGCCCGGCGCTGCTGGCATTAGTCAACGTGTCTACAAGGCTTCAAATCGGGACCCTCATGCACACCACCGACAATAACTCGAGAACTGCCCTGGTGCAATGCACAGTTATCCAGACCCATGGCAGTATATCCGTGGAGTATAGCGCTGCACGAATCATCGTGATGCAGCCCTTCTTGAATTTGGAATGGTTGGTGGTGTCAGTCCGCTACGCGATGTAGACACATTGGGGTAAACAGCCAGGGCCGAAAACAGGACAGACGGTGTCAATCATCCAATGTTCGGGACTAGCAAGACGTGCTTCGTTGTAAGTGCTGTGTCCTAATGAATCCTCGGAAACGTGGCCAAGTGCGTCGATTGCGCGACGACGCTGAAAAATGTTGTAAACGGTGATGAGGACGTCGTCGACAATGAAAAGGTTTTACAATCGCCTGCACGTCTCGTCACCGTCACAACGCTGCACCCTGTGCAATGTTCCGCGACAGGTGCTAATTGCTCTAGCGTTCGCGTCCAGCTGCCGTCGCCATTGATGTCGTGACTGCGTGTGGTGCTTATCCGGGCACGAATCTCAAAATGTGTTTTCAGTACGTGATCGTGCAGGTTTAGCACAGCGAGCCTCTTCAGACGACAAACACAACGGTGTTGCTCGTAAAAGTGGGAACAGCGATCAATCTGTGACCCCGACACACGTAGATGTGGGAACTTGTAGTGTGTCCGATTGTCGTCGGCACTGACGTTGATCAACACCACCCCTGACGGTATGTCGCTACTTCCATGCTGCCCCGTGGCACAAGGCGACGCATTCATTGTTGCAGGACGGTGTCCGCATATTCACGCACGTCCACCGCCTTTAACAGTACGTGGCGCGTCAGCAGCCAGCGAAAGGAGCGCGCCTCCTGAAAAGCAGCAGTAGTATTTCGCCCAGGTACCGCTTGACACGGGCGAACTCTGGTCAGTAATCGGCGGCGTTGCCTTCGTTGACGTGTGAGGAAGACTTTGTATCGGAACCCTTGTCGACGTAGCGGACAGAGGAATTGACCCTGGTGCAATGCACAGCTGTCGAGGTGCGAGTGCATCTGTCCATGCAGTGAAGCGGAAAAAGAAACTCATCTGTCGATATGCTCCACAAACAGCAGTGAATAGCTTGTCGTGCGCCCGGTGCAAACATGTTCGGCGTCAGCAGCGAATGCCACACACAAAAAAAAAGTGCAAACGGTGTTTGTCTCTCAACGTTCGGCATTAGCAACGCAGTGCGTCCTCGTGAACCCTCGGAAACATGACCGACCGCTCCGCTGCACCATGTCGAGGTTGCTGTTCGTGTGGCAAAGGGGGAAAACTCTTTGAGGACGTCGTCGAAGAAAAGGCGTTGCAATGGCGTGCAGGACTGCCGCAGCTTTGCGCTACCTTTTTTCGCCGCTCCCCGCCAGGTGCTAATCGGGCTAGCGCTCGCGTGCAGCTGCCGTCGAGTTGATTTCACGACTGGTTGGCGCTGCTTCTCTGGATGCGCGCTCTTCCCAGATGCATCAGTGCGGCCTCACTATACAACGGTGGGATTCTGTCCTAACCCACACCTTAAGACGACATACAAAATAGTGGTGCACAGCTGTGGTCAACCTGATACACGTGCAGTGATGGGAACACCAATGATGAATCAACGCCACCCGTCGGGACGTCGCTGCTTCCAAGCGACCCTAAGCCGACAGAATCGCTGATACGGGACGGTGTCCGCAATCCCACACACGTCGGCACACCGCAGCCTCCAGATCTGTACGATGTACAGTGATTCAACAGTCTCAAGCGTAAAACAAGTCTCTCCCGAAAAGCAACAGCAGTGCTTCGCTCGGCCACTACTTCCGACGATCAAACGCGGCTCAGTCACGCCCGGCGCTGCTGGCATTAGTCAACGTGTCTACAAGGCTTCAAATCGGGACCCTCATGCACACCACCGACAATAACTCGAGAACTGCCCTGGTGCAATGCACAGTTATCCAGACCCATGGCAGTATATCCGTGGAGTATAGCGCTGCACGAATCATCGTGATGCAGCCCTTCTTGAATTTGGAATGGTTGGTGGTGTCAGTCCGCTACGCGATGTAGACACATTGGGGTAAACAGCCAGGGCCGAAAACAGGACAGACGGTGTCAATCATCCAATGTTCGGGACTAGCAAGACGTGCTTCGTTGTAAGTGCTGTGTCCTAATGAATCCTCGGAAACGTGGCCAAGTGCGTCGATTGCGCGACGACGCTGAAAAATGTTGTAAACGGTGATGAGGACGTCGTCGACAATGAACAGGTTTTACAATCGCCTGCACGTCTCGTCACCGTCACAACGCTGCACCCCTGTGCAATGTTCCGCGACAGGTGCTAATTGCTCTAGCGTTCGCGTCCAGCTGCCGTCGCCATTGATGTCGTGACTGCGTGTGGTGCTTATCCGGGCACGAATCTCAAAAATGTGTTTTCAGTACGTGATCGTGCAGGTTTAGCACAGCGAGCCTCTTCAGACGACAAACACAACGGTGTTGCTCGTAAAAGTGGGAACAGCGATCAATCTGTGACCCCGACACACGTAGATGTGGGAACTTGTAGTGTGTCCGATTGTCGTCGGCACTGACGTTGGATCAACACCACCCCTGACGGTATGTCGCTACTTCCATGCTGCCCCGTGGCACAAGGCGACGCATTCACTGTTGCAGGACGGTGTCCGCATATTCACGCACGTCCACCGCCTTTAACAGTACGTGGCGCGTCAGCAGCCAGCGTAAGGAGCGCGCCTCCTGAAAAGCAGCAGTAGTATTTCGCCTAGGTATCGGTTGACACGGGCGAACTCTGGTCAGTAATCAGCGGCGCTGCCTTCGTTAACGTGTGAGGAAGACTTTGTATCGGAACCCTTGTCGACGTAGCGGACAGAGGAATTGACCCTGGTGCAATGCACAGCTGTCGAGGTGCGAGTGCATCTGTCCATGCAGTGAAGCGGAAAAAGAAACTCATCTGTCGATATGCTCCACAAACAGCAGTGAATAGCTTGTCGTGCGCCCGGTGCAAACATATTCGGCGTCAGCAGCGAATGCCACACAAAAAAAAGTGCACACGGTGTTTGTCTCTCAACGTTCGGCATTAGCAACGCAGTGCGTC
Organism: Meriones psammophilus; assembly: GCA_036365155.1. NCBI lineage: Eukaryota > Metazoa > Chordata > Mammalia > Rodentia > Muridae > Meriones > Meriones psammophilus. Next base: position 17,378 of record JAEOAE010000378.1, read on the forward strand.
CTCGTGAACCCTCGGAAACATGACCGACCGCTCCGCTGCACCATGTCGAGGTTGCTGTTCGTGTGGCAAAGGGGGAAAACTCTTTTGAGGACGTCGTCGAAGAAAAGGCGTTGCAATGGCGTGCAGGACTGCCGCAGCTTTGCGCTACCTTTCGCCGCTCCCCGCCAGGTGCTAATCGGGCTAGCGCTCGCGTGCAGCTGCCGTCGAGTTGATTTCACGACTGGTTGGCGCTGCTTCTCTGGATGCGCGCTCTTCCCAGATGCATCAGTGCGGCCTCACTATACAACGGTGGGATTCTGTCCTAACCCACACCTTAAGACGACATACAAAATAGTGGTGCACAGCTGTGGTCAACCTGATACACGTGCAGTGATGGGAACACCAATGATGAATCAACGCCACCCGTCGGGACGTCGCTGCTTCCAAGCGACCCCAAGCCGACAGAATCGCTGATACGGGACGGTGTCCGCAATCCCACACACGTCGGCACACCGCAGCCTCCAGATCTGTACGATGTACAGTGATTCAACAGTCTCAAGCGTAAAACAAGTCTCTCCCGAAAAGCAACAGCAGTGCTTCGCTCGGCCACTACTTCCGACGATCAAACGCGGCTCAGTCACGCCCGGCGCTGCTGGCATTAGTCAACGTGTCTACAAGGCTTCAAATCGGGACCCTCATGCACACCACCGACAATAACTCGAGAACTGCCCTGGTGCAATGCACAGTTATCCAGACCCATGGCAGTATATCCGTGGAGTATAGCGCTGCACGAATCATCGTGATGCAGCCCTTCTTGAATTTGGAATGGTTGGTGGTGTCAGTCCGCTACGCGATGTAGACACATTGGGGTAAACAGCCAGGGCCGAAAACAGGACAGACGGTGTCAATCATCCAATGTTCGGGACTAGCAAGACGTGCTTCGTTGTAAGTGCTGTGTCCTAATGAATCCTCGGAAACGTGGCCAAGTGCGTCGATTGCGCGACGACGCTGAAAAAATGTTGTAAACGGTGATGAGGACGTCGTCGACAATGAAAAGGTTTTACAATCGCCTGCACGTCTCGTCACCGTCACAACGCTGCACCCCTGTGCAATGTTCCGCGACAGGTGCTAATTGCTCTAGCGTTCGCGTCCAGCTGCCGTCGCCATTGATGTCGTGACTGCGTGTGGTGCTTATCCGGGCACGAATCTCAAAAATGTGTTTTCAGTACGTGATCGTGCAGGTTTAGCACAGCGAGCCTCTTCAGACGACAAACACAACGGTGTTGCTCGTAAAAGTGGGAACAGCGATCAATCTGTGACCCCGACACACGTAGATGTGGGAACTTGTAGTGTGTCCGATTGTCGTCGGCACTGACGTTGGATCAACACCACCCCTGACGGTATGTCGCTACTTCCATGCTGCCCCCGTGGCACAAGGCGACGCATTCATTGTTGCAGGACGGTGTCCGCATATTCACGCACGTCCACCGCCTTTAACAGTACGTGGCGCGTCAGCAGCCAGCGAAAGGAGCGCGCCTCCTGAAAAGCAGCAGTAGTATTTCGCCTAGGTACCGCTTGACACGGGCGAACTCTGGTCAGTAATAAGCGGCGCTGCCTTCGTTGACGTGTGAGGAAGACTTTGTATCGGAACCCTTGTCGACGTAGCGGACAGAGGAATTGACCCTGGTGCAATGCACAGCTGTCGAGGTGCGAGTGCATCTGTCCATGCAGTGAAGCGGAAAAAGAAACTCATCTGTCGATATGCTCCACAAACAGCAGTGAATAGCTTGTCGTGCGCCCGGTGCAAACATGTTCGGCGTCAGCAGCGAATGCCACACACAACAAAAAAAAAGTGCAAACGGTGTTTGTCTCTCAACGTTCGGCATTAGCAACGCAGTGCGTCCTCGTGAACCCTCGGAAACATGACCGACTGCTCCGCTGCACCATGTCGAGGTTGCTGTTCGTGTGGCAAAGGGGGAAAACTCCTTTGAGGACGTCGTCGAAGAAAAGGCGTTTCAATGGCGTGCAGGACCGCCGCAGCTTTGCGCTACCTTTTCAAGCCGCTCCCCGCCAGGTGCTAATCGGGCTAGCGCTCGCGTGCAGCTGCCGTCGAGTTGATTTCACGACTGGTTGGCGCTGCTTCTCTGGACGCGCGCTCTTCCCAGATGCATCAGTGCGGCCTCACTATACAACGGTGGGATTCTGTCCTAACCCACACCTTAAGACGACATACAAAATAGTGGTGCACAGCTGTGGTCAACCTGATACACGTGCAGTGATGGGAACACCAATGATGAATCAACGCCACCCGTCGGGACGTCGCTGCTTCCAAGCGACCCTAAGCCGACAGAATCGCTGATACGGGACGGTGTCCGCAATCCCACACACATCGGCACACCGCAGCCTCCAGATCTGTACGATGTACAGTGATTCAACAGTCTCAAGCGTAAAACAAGTCTCTCCCGAAAAGCAACAGCAGTGCTTCGCTCGGCCACTACTTCCGACGATCAAACGCGGCTCAGTCACGCCCGGCGCTGCTGGCATTAGTCAACGTGTCTACAAGGCTTCAAATCGGGACCCTCATGCACACCACCGACAATAACTCGAGAACTGCCCTGGTGCAATGCACAGTTATCCAGACCCATGGCAGTATATCCGTGGAGTATAGCGCTGCACGAATCATCGTGATGCAGCCCTTCTTGAATTTGGAATGGTTGGTGGTGTCAGTCCGCTACGCGATGTAGACACATTGGGGTAAACAGCCAGGGCCGAAAACAGGACAGACGGTGTCAATCATCCAATGTTCGGGACTAGCAAGACGTGCTTCGTTGTAAGTGCTGTGTCCTAATGAATCCTCGAAACGTGGCCAAGTGCGTCGATTGCGCGACGACGCTGAAAAATGTTGTAAACGGTGATGAGGACGTCGTCGACAATGAAAAGGTTTTACAATCGCCTGCACGTCTCGTCACAGTCACAACGCTGCACCCCTGTGCAATGTTCCGCGACAGGTGCTAATTGCTCTAGCGTTCGCGTCCAGCTGCCGTCGCCATTGATGTCGTGACTGCGTGTGGTGCTTATCCGGGCACGAATCTCAAAAATGTGTTTTCAGTACGTGATCGTGCAGGTTTAGCACAGCGAGCCTCTTCAGACGACAAACACAACGGTGTTGCTCGTAAAAAGTGGGAACAGCGATCAATCTGTGACCCCGACACACGTAGATGTGGGAACTTGTAGTGTGTCCGATTGTCGTCGGCACTGACGTTGGATCAACACCACCCCTGACGGTATGTCGCTACTTCCATGCTGCCCCGTGGCACAAGGCGACGCATTCATTGTTGCAGGACGGTGTCCGCATATTCACGCACGTCCACCGCCTTTAACAGTACGTGGCGCGTCAGCAGCCAGCGAAAGGAGCGCGCCTCCTGAAAAGCAGCAGTAGTATTTCGCCTAGGTACCGCTTGACACGGGCGAACTCTGGTCAGTAATAAACGGCGTTGCCTTCGTTGACGTGTGAGGAAGACTTTGTATCGGAACCCTTGTCGACGTAGCGGACAGAGGAATTGACCCTGGTGCAATGCACAGCTGTCGAGGTGCGAGTGCATCTGTCCATGCAGTGAAGCGGAAAAAGAAACTCATCTGTCGATATGCTCCACAAACAGCAGTGAATAGCTTGTCGTGCGCCCGGTGCAAACATGTTCGGCGTCAGCAGCGAATGCCACACACAAAAAAAAAGTGCAAACGGTGTTTGTCTCTCAACGTTCGGCATTAGCAACGCAGTGCGTCCTCGTGAACCCTCGGAAACATGACCGACCGCTCCGCTGCACCATGTCGAGGTTGCTGTTCGTGTGGCAAAGGGGAAAACTCTTTTGAGGACGTCGTCGAAGAAAAGGCGTTTCAATGGCGTGCAGGACCGCCGCAGCTTTGCGCTACCTTTTCAAGCCGCTCCCCGCCAGGTGCTAATCGGGCTAGCGCTCGCGTGCAGCTGCCGTCGAGTTGATTTCACGACTGGTTGGCGCTGCTTCTCTGGATGCGCGCTCTTCCCAGATGCATCAGTGCGGCCTCACTATACAACGGTGGGATTCTGTCCTAACCCACACCTTAAGACGACATACAAAATAGTGGTGCACAGCTGTGGTCAACCTGATACACGTGCAGTGATGGGAACACCAATGATGAATCAACGCCACCCGTCGGGACGTCGCTGCTTCCAAGCGACCCTAAGCCGACAGAATCGCTGATACGGGACGGTGTCCGCAATCCCACACACGTCGGCACACCGCAGCCTCCAGATCTGTACGATGTACAGTGATTCAACAGTCTCAAGCGTAAAACAAGTCTCTCCCGAAAAGCAACAGCAGTGCTTCGCTCGGCCACTACTTCCGACGATCAAACGCGGCTCAGTCACGCCCGGCGCTGCTGGCATTAGTCAACGTGTCTACAAGGCTTCAAATCGGGACCCTCATGCACACCACCGACAATAACTCGAGAACTGCCTGGTGCAATGCACAGTTATCCAGACCCATGGCAGTATATCCGTGGAGTATAGCGCTGCACGAATCATCGTGATGCAGCCCTTCTTGAATTTGGAATGGTTGGTGGTGTCAGTCCGCTACGCGATGTAGACACATTGGGGTAAACAGCCAGGGCCGAAAACAGGACAGACGGTGTCAATCATCCAATGTTCGGGACTAGCAAGACGTGCTTCGTTGTAAGTGCTGTGTCCTAATGAATCCTCGGAAACGTGGCCAAGTGCGTCGATTGCGCGACGACGCTGAAAAATGTTGTAAACGGTGATGAGGACGTCGTCGACAATGAAAAGGTTTTACAATCGCCTGCACGTCTCGTCACAGTCACAACGCTGCACCCTGTGCAATGTTCCGCGACAGGTGCTAATTGCTCTAGCGTTCGCGTCCAGCTGCCGTCGCCATTGATGTCGTGACTGCGTGTGGTGCTTATCCGGGCACGAATCTCAAAAATGTGTTTTCAGTACGTGATCGTGCAGGTTTAGCACAGCGAGCCTCTTCAGACGACAAACACAACGGTGTTGCTCGTAAAAGTGGGAACAGCGATCAATCTGTGACCCCGACACACGTAGATGTGGGAACTTGTAGTGTGTCCGATTGTCGTCGGCACTGACGTTGGATCAACATCACCCCTGACGGTATGTCGCTACTTCCATGCTGCCCCGTGGCACAAGGCGACGCATTCACTGTTGCAGGACGGTGTCCGCATATTCACGCACGTCCACCGCCTTTAACAGTACGTGGCGCGTCAGCAGCCAGCGTAAGGAGCGCGCCTCCTGAAAAGCAGCAGTAGTATTTCGCCTAGGTATCGGTTGACACGGGCGAACTCTGGTCAGTAATCAGCGGCGCTGCCTTCGTTAACGTGTGAGGAAGACTTTGTATCGGAACCCTTGTCGACGTAGCGGACAGAGGAATTGACCCTGGTGCAATGCACAGCTGTCGAGGTGCGAGTGCATCTGTCCATGCAGTGAAGCGGAAAAAGAAACTCATCTGTCGATATGCTCCACAAACAGCAGTGAATAGCTTGTCGTGCGCCCGGTGCAAACATGTTCGGCGTCAGCAGCGAATGCCACACACAAAAAAAAAGTGCAAACGGTGTTTGTCTCTCAACGTTCGGCATTAGCAACGCAGTGCGTCCTCGTGAACCCTCGGAAACATGACCGACTGCTCCGCTGCACCATGTCGAGGTTGCTGTTCGTGTGGCAAAGGGGGAAAACTCTTTTGAGGACGTCGTCGAAGAAAAGGCGTTGCAATGGCGTGCAGGACTGCCGCAGCTTTGCGCTACCTTTTCAAGCCGCTCCCCGCCAGGTGCTAATCGGGCTAGCGCTCGCGTGCAGCTGCCGTCGAGTTGATTTCACGACTGGTTGGCGCTGCTTCTCTGGACGCGCGCTCTTCCCAGATGCATCAGTGCGGCCTCACTATACAACGGTGGGATTCTGTCCTAACCCACACCTTAAGACGACATACAAAATAGTGGTGCACAGCTGTGGTCAACCTGATACACGTGCAGTGATGGGAACACCAATGATGAATCAACGCCACCCGTCGGGACGTCGCTGCTTCCAAGCGACCCTAAGCCGACAGAATCGCTAATACGGGACGGTGTCCGCAATCCCACACACGTCGGCACACCGCAGCCTCCAGATCTGTACGATGTACAGTGATTCAACAGTCTCAAGCGTAAAACAAGTCTCTCCCGAAAAGCAACAGCAGTGCTTCGCTCGGCCACTACTTCCGACGATCAAACGCGGCTCAGTCACGCCCGGCGCTGCTGGCATTAGTCAACGTGTCTACAAGGCTTCAAATCGGGACCCTCATGCACACCACCGACAATAACTCGAGAACTGCCCTGGTGCAATGCACAGTTATCCAGACCCATGGCAGTATATCCGTGGAGTATAGCGCTGCACGAATCATCGTGATGCGTCTTTATTGAATTTGGAATGGTTGGTGGTGTCAGTCCGCTACGCGATGTAGACACATTGGGGTAAACAGCCAGGGCCGAAAACAGGACAGACGGTGTCAATCATCCAATGTTCGGGACTAGCAAGACGTGCTTCGTTGTAAGTGCTGTGTCCTAATGAATCCTCGGAAACGTGGCCAAGTGCGTCGATTGCGCGACGACGCTGAAAAATGTTGTAAACGGTGATGAGGACGTCGTCGACAATGAAAAGGTTTTACAATCGCCTGCACGTCTCGTCACAGTCACAACGCTGCACCCTGTGCAATGTTCCGCGACAGGTGCTAATTGCTCTAGCGTTCGCGTCCAGCTGCCGTCGCCATTGATGTCGTGACTGCGTGTGGTGCTTATCCGGGCACGAATCTCAAAAATGTGTTTTCAGTACGTGATCGTGCAGGTTTAGCACAGCGAGCCTCTTCAGACGACAAACACAACGGTGTTGCTCGTAAAAGTGGGAACAGCGATCAATCTGTGACCCCGACACACGTAGATGTGGGAACTTGTAGTGTGTCCGATTGTCGTCGGCACTGACGTTGGATCAACATCACCCCTGACGGTATGTCGCTACTTCCATGCTGCCCCGTGGCACAAGGCGACGCATTCACTGTTGCAGGACGGTGTCCGCATATTCACGCACGTCCACCGCCTTTAACAGTACGTGGCGCGTCAGCAGCCAGCGAAAGGAGCGCGCCTCCTGAAAAGCAGCAGTAGTATTTCGCCTAGGTACCGCTTGACACGGGCGAACTCTGGTCAGTAATAAACGGCGTTGCCTTCGTTGACGTGTGAGGAAGACTTTGTATCGGAACCCTTGTCGACGTAGCGGACAGAGGAATTGACCCTGGTGCAATGCACAGCTGTCGAGGTGCGAGTGCATCTGTCCATGCAGTGAAGCGGAAAAAGAAACTCATCTGTCGATATGCTCCACAAACAGCAGTGAATAGCTTGTCGTGCGCCCGGTGCAAACATGTTCGGCGTCAGCAGCGAATGCCACACACAAAAAAAAAGTGCAAACGGTGTTTGTCTCTCAACGTTCGGCATTAGCAACGCAGTGCGTCCTCGTGAACCCTCGGAAACATGACCGACCGCTCCGCTGCACCATGTCGAGGTTGCTGTTCGTGTGGCAAAGGGGGAAAACTCTTTTGAGGACGTCGTCGAAGAAAAGGCGTTGCAATGGCGTGCAGGACTGCCGCAGCTTTGCGCTACCTTTTCGCCGCTCCCCGCCAGGTGCTAATCGGGCTAGCGCTCGCGTGCAGCTGCCGTCGAGTTGATTTCACGACTGGTTGGCGCTGCTTCTCTGGACGCGCGCTCTTCCCAGATGCATCAGTGCGGCCTCACTATACAACGGTGGGATTCTGTCCTAACCCACACCTTAAGACGACATACAAAATAGTGGTGCACAGCTGTGGTCAACCTGATACACGTGCAGTGATGGGAACACCAATGATGAATCAACGCCACCCGTCGGGACGTCGCTGCTTCCAAGCGACCCCAAGCCGACAGAATCGCTGATACGGGACGGTGTCCGCAATCCCACACACGTCGGCACACCGCAGCCTCCAGATCTGTACGATGTACAGTGATTCAACAGTCTCAAGCGTAAAACAAGTCTCTCCCGAAAAGCAACAGCAGTGCTTCGCTCGGCCACTACTTCCGACGATCAAACGCGGCTCAGTCACGCCCGGCGCTGCTGGCATTAGTCAACGTGTCTACAAGGCTTCAAATCGGGACCCTCATGCACACCACCGACAATAACTCGAGAACTGCCCTGGTGCAATGCACAGTTATCCAGACCCATGGCAGTATATCCGTGGAGTATAGCGCTGCACGAATCATCGTGAAGCAGCCCTCCTCGAATTTGCAAGGGTTGGTGGTGTTAGTCCGCTATGCGATGTAGACACATTGGAGTAAACAGCCAGGGCCGAAAACAGGACAGACGGTGTCAATCATCCAATGTTCGGGACTAGCAGGACGTGCTTCGTTGTAAGTGCTGTGTCCTAATGAATCCTCGGAAACGTGGCCAAGTGCGTCGATTGCGCGACGACGCTGAAAAATGTTGTAAACGGTGATGAGGACGTCGTCGACAATGAACAGGTTTTACAATCGCCTGCACGTCTCGTCACCGTCACAACGCTGCACCCCTGTGCAATGTTCCGCGACAGGTGCTAATTGCTCTAGCGTTCGCGTCCAGCTGCCGTCGCCATTGATGTCGTGACTGCGTGTGGTGCTTATCCGGGCACGAATCTCAAAAATGTGTTTTCAGTACGTGATCGTGCAGGTTTAGCACAGCGAGCCTCTTCAGACGACAAACACAACGGTGTTGCTCGTAAAAGTGGGAACAGCGATCAATCTGTGACCCCGACACACGTAGATGTGGGAACTTGTAGTGTGTCCGATTGTCGTCGGCACTGACGTTGATCAACACCACCCCTGACGGTATGTCGCTACTTCCATGCTGCCCCGTGGCACAAGGCGACGCATTCACTGTTGCAGGACGGTGTCCGCATATTCACGCACGTCCACCGCCTTTAACAGTACGTGGCGCGTCAGCAGCCAGCGTAAGGAGCGCGCCTCCTGAAAAGCAGCAGTAGTATTTCGCCTAGGTATCGGTTGACACGGGCGAACTCTGGTCAGTAATCAGCGGCGCTGCCTTCGTTAACGTGTGAGGAAGACTTTGTATCGGAACCCTTGTCGACGTAGCGGACAGAGGAATTGACCCTGGTGCAATGCACAGCTGTCGAGGTGCGAGTGCATCTGTCCATGCAGTGAAGCGGAAAAAGAAACTCATCTGTCGATATGCTCCACAAACAGCAGTGAATAGCTTGTCGTGCGCCCGGTGCAAACATATTCGGCATCAGCAGCGAATGCCACACACAAAAAAAAAAGTGCAAATGGTGTTTGTCTCTCGACGTTCGGCATTAGCAACGCAGTGCGTCCTCGTGAATCCTCGGAAACATGACCGACCGTCCGCTGCACCATGTCGAGGTTGCTGTTCGTGTGGCAAAGGGGGAAAACTCTTTTGAGGACGTCGTCGAAGAAAAGGCGCTGCAATGGCGTGCAGGACTGCCGCAGCTTTGCGCTACCTTTTCAAGCCGCTCCCCGCCAGGTGCTAATCGGGCTAGCGCTCGCGTGCAGCTGCTGTCGAGTTGATTTCACGACTGGTTGGCGCTGCTTCTCTGGACGCGCGCTCTTCCCAGATGCATCAGTGCGGCCTCACTATACAACGGTGGGATTCTGTCCCAACCCACACCTCAAGACGACATACAAAATAGTGGTGCACAGCTGTGGTCAACCTGATACACGTGCAGTGATGGGAACACCAATGATGAATCAACGCCACCCGTCGGGACGTCGCTGCTTCCAAGCGACCCTAAGCCGACAGAATCGCTGATACGGGACGGTGTCCGCAATCCCACACACATCGGCACACCGCAGCCTCCAGATCTGTACGATGTACAGTGATTCAACAGTCTCAAGCGTAAAACAAGTCTCTCCCGAAAAGCAACAGCAGTGCTTCGCTCGGCCACTACTTCCGACGATCAAACGCGGCTCAGTCACGCCCGGCGCTGCTGGCATTAGTCAACGTGTCTACAAGGCTTCAAATCGGGACCCTCATGCACACCACCGACAATAACTCGAGAACTGCCCTGGTGCAATGCACAGTTATCCAGACCCATGGCAGTATATCCGTGGAGTATAGCGCTGCACGAATCATCGTGATGCAGCCCTTCTTGAATTTGGAATGGTTGGTGGTGTCAGTCCGCTACGCGATGTAGACACATTGGGGTATACAGCCAGGGCCGAAAACAGGACAGACGGTGTCAATCATCCAATGTTCGGGACTAGCAAGACGTGCTTCGTTGTAAGTGCTGTGTCCTAATGAATCCTCGGAAACGTGGCCAAGTGCGTCGATTGCGCGACGACGCTGAAAAATGTTGTAAACGGTGATGAGGACGTCGTCGACAATGAAAAGGTTTTACAATCGCCTGCACGTCTCGTCACAGTCACAACGCTGCACCCCTGTGCAATGTTCCGCGACAGGTGCTAATTGCTCTAGCGTTCGCGTCCAGCTGCCGTCGCCATTGATGTCGTGACTGCGTGTGGTGCTTATCCGGGCACGAATCTCAAAAATGTGTTTTCAGTACGTGATCGTGCAGGTTTAGCACAGCGAGCCTCTTCAGACGACAAACACAACGGTGTTGCTCGTAAAAGTGGGAACAGCGATCAATCTGTGACCCCGACACACGTAGATGTGGGAACTTGTAGTGTGTCCGATTGTCGTCGGCACTGACGTTGGATCAACACCACCCCTGACGGTATGTCGCTACTTCCATGCTGCCCCGTGGCACAAGGCGACGCATTCATTGTTGCAGGACGGTGTCCGCATATTCACGCACGTCCACCGCCTTTAACAGTACGTGGCGCGTCAGCAGCCAGCGAAAGGAGCGCGCCTCCTGAAAAGCAGCAGTAGTATTTCGCCTAGGTACCGCTTGACACGGGCGAACTCTGGTCAGTAATCGGCGGCGTTGCCTTCGTTGACGTGTGAGGAAGACTTTGTATCGGAACCCTTGTCGACGTAGCGGACAGAGGAATTGACCCTGGTGCAATGCACAGCTGTCGAGGTGCGAGTGCATCTGTCCATGCAGTGAAGCGGAAAAAAAACTCATCTGTCGATATGCTCCACAAACAGCAGTGAATAGCTTGTAGTGCGCCCGGTGCAAACATATTCGGCATCAGCAGCGAATGCCACACACAAAAAAAAAAGTGCAAATGGTGTTTGTCTCTCAACGTTCGGCATTAGCAACGCAGTGCGTCCTCGTGAACCCTCGGAAACATGACCGACCGCTCCGCTGCACCATGTCGAGGTTGCTGTTCGTGTGGCAAAGGGGGAAAACTCTTTTGAGGACGTCGTCGAAGAAAAGGCGTTTCAATGGCGTGCAGGACCGCCGCAGCTTTGCGCTACCTTTTCGCCGCTCCCGCCAGGTGCTAATCGGGCTAGCGCTCGCGTGCAGCTGCCGTCGAGTTGATTTCACGACTGGTTGGCGCTGCTTCTCTGGATGCGCGCTCTTCCCAGATGCATCAGTGCGGCCTCACTATACAACGGTGGGATTCTGTCCTAACCCACACCTTAAGACGACATACAAAATAGTGGTGCACAGCTGTGGTCAACCTGATACACGTGCAGTGATGGGAACACCAATGATGAATCAACGCCACCCGTCGGGACGTCGCTGCTTCCAAGCGACCCTAAGCCGACAGAATCGCTGATACGGGACGGTGTCCGCAATCCCACACACGTCGGCACACCGCAGCCTCCAGATCTGTACGATGTACAGTGATTCAACAGTCTCAAGCGTAAAACAAGTCTCTCCCGAAAAGCAACAGCAGTGCTTCGCTCGGCCACTACTTCCGACGATCAAACGCGGCTCAGTCACGCCCGGCGCTGCTGGCATTAGTCAACGTGTCTACAAGGCTTCAAATCGGGACCCTCATGCACACCACCGACAATAACTCGAGAACTGCCCTGGTGCAATGCACAGTTATCCAGACCCATGGCAGTATATCCGTGGAGTATAGCGCTGCACGAATCATCGTGATGCAGCCCTTCTTGAATTTGGAATGGTTGGTGGTGTCAGTCCGCTACGCGATGTAGACACATTGGGGTAAACAGCCAGGGCCGAAAACAGGACAGACGGTGTCAATCATCCAATGTTCGGGACTAGCAAGACGTGCTTCGTTGTAAGTGCTGTGTCCTAATGAATCCTCGGAAACGTGGCCAAGTGCGTCGATTGCGCGACGACGCTGAAAAATGTTGTAAACGGTGATGAGGACGTCGTCGACAATGAAAAGGTTTTACAATCGCCTGCACGTCTCGTCACCGTCACAACGCTGCACCCCTGTGCAATGTTCCGCGACAGGTGCTAATTGCTCTAGCGTTCGCGTCCAGCTGCCGTCGCCATTGATGTCGTGACTGCGTGTGGTGCTTATCCGGGCACGAATCTCAAAAATGTGTTTTCAGTACGTGATCGTGCAGGTTTAGCACAGCGAGCCTCTTCAGACGACAAACACAACGGTGTTGCTCGTAAAAGTGGGAACAGCGATCAATCTGTGACCCCGACACACGTAGATGTGGGAACTTGTAGTGTGTCCGATTGTCGTCGGCACTGACGTTGATCAACATCACCCCTGACGGTATGTCGCTACTTCCATGCTGCCCCGCGGCACAAGGCGACGCATTCACTGTTGCAGGACGGTGTCCGCATATTCACGCACGTCCACCGCCTTTAACAGTACGTGGCGCGTCAGCAGCCAGCGAAAGGAGCGCGCCTCCTGAAAAGCAGCAGTAGTATTTCGCCCAGGGTACCGCTTGACACGGGCGAACTCTGGTCAGTAATCGGCGGCGTTGCCTTCGTTGACGTGTGAGGAAGACTTTGTATCGGAACCCTTGTCGACGTAGCGGACAGAGGAATTGACCCTGGTGCAATGCACAGCTGTCGAGGTGCGAGTGCATCTGTCCATGCAGTGAAGCGGAAAAAGAAACTCATCTGTCGATATGCTCCACAAACAGCAGTGAATAGCTTGTCGTGCGCCCGGTGCAAACATGTTCGGCGTCAGCAGCGAATGCCACACACAAAAAAAAGTGCAAACGGTGTTTGTCTCTCAACGTTCGGCATTAGCAACGCAGTGCGTCCTCGTGAACCCTCGGAAACATGACCGACCGCTCCGCTGCACCATGTCGAGGTTGCTGTTCGTGTGGCAAAGGGGGAAAACTCTTTTGAGGACGTCGTCGAAGAAAAGGCGTTTCAATGGCGTGCAGGACCGCCGCAGCTTTGCGCTACCTTTTTTCGCCGCCCCGCCAGGTGCTAATCGGGCTAGCGCTCGCGTGCAGCTGCCGTCGAGTTGATTTCACGACTGGTTGGCGCTGCTTTCTGGACGCGCGCTCTTCCCAGATGCATCAGTGCGGGCCTCACTATACAACGGTGGGATTCTGTCCTAACCCACACCTTAAGACGACATACAAAATAGTGGTGCACAGCTGTGGTCAACCTGATACACGTGCAGTGATGGGAACACCAATGATGAATCAACGCCACCCGTCGGGACGTCGCTGCTTCCAAGCGACCCTAAGCCGACAGAATCGCTGATACGGGACGGTGTCCGCAATCCCACACACGTCGGCACACCGCAGCCTCCAGATCTGTACAATGTATAGTGATTCAACCGTCTCAAGCGTAAAACAAGTCTCTCCCGAAAAGCAACAGCAGTGCTTCGCTCGGCCACTACTTCCGACGATCAAACGCGGCTCAGTCACGCCCGGCGCTGCTGGCATTAGTCAACGTGTCTACAAGGCTTCAAATCGGGACCCTCATGCACACCACCGACAATAACTCGAGAACTGCCCTGGTGCAATGCACAGTTATCCAGACCCATGGCAGTATATCCAGGAGTATAGCGCTGCACGAATCATCGTGATGCAGCCCTTCTTGAATTTGGAATGGTTGGTGGTGTCAGTCCGCTACGCGATGTAGACACATTGGGGTATACAGCCAGGGCCGAAAACAGGACAGACGGTGTCAATCATCCAATGTTCGGGACTAGCAAGACGTGCTTCGTTGTAAGTGCTGTGTCCTAATGAATCCTCGGAAACGTGGCCAAGGCGTCGATTGCGCGACGACGCTGAAAAATGTTGTAAACGGTGATGAGGACGTCGTCGACAATGAAAAGGTTTTACAATCGCCTGCACGTCTCGTCACAGTCACAACGCTGCACCCTGTGCAATGTTCCGCGACAGGTGCTAATTGCTCTAGCGTTCGCGTCCAGCTGCCGTCGCCATTGATGTCGTGACTGCGTGTGGTGCTTATCCGGGCACGAATCTCAAAATGTGTTTTCAGTACGTGATCGTGCAGGTTTAGCACAGCGAGCCTCTTCAGACGACAAACACAACGGTGTTGCTCGTAAAAGTGGGAACAGCGATCAATCTGTGACCCCGACACACGTAGATGTGGGAACTTGTAGTGTGTCCGATTGTCGTCGGCACTGACGTTGGATCAACATCACCCTGACGGTATGTCGCTACTTCCATGCTGCCCCGTGGCACAAGGCGACGCATTCATTGTTGCAGGACGGTGTCCGCATATTCACGCACGTCCACCGCCTTTAACAGTACGTGGCGCGTCAGCAGCCAGCGAAAGGAGCGCGCCTCCTGAAAAGCAGCAGTAGTATTTCGCCCAGGTACCGCTTTTGACACGGGCGAACTCTGGTCAGTAATAAACGGCGTTGCCTTCGTTGACGTGTGAGGAAGACTTTGTATCGGAACCCTTGTCGACGTAGCGGACAGAGGAATTGACCCTGGTGCAATGCACAGCTGTCGAGGTGCGAGTGCATCTGTCCATGCAGTGAAGCGGAAAAGAAACTCATCTGTCGATATGCTCCACAAACAGCAGTGAATAGCTTGTCGTGCGCCCGGTGCAAACATGTTCGGCGTCAGCAGCGAATGCCACACAAAAAAAAAGTGCAAACGGTGTTTGTCTCTCAACGTTCGGCATTAGCAACGCAGTGCGTCCTCGTGAACCCTCGGAAACATGACCGACCGCTCCGCTGCACCATGTCGAGGTTGCTGTTCGTGTGGCAAAGGGGGAAAACTCTTTTGAGGACGTCGTCGAAGAAAAGGCGTTGCAACGGCGTGCAGGACTGCCGCAGCTTTGCGCTACCTTCTCAAGCCGCTCCCCGCCAAGTGCTAATCGGGCTAGCGCTCGCGTGCAGCTGCCGTCGAGTTGATTTCACGACTGGTTGGCGCTGCTTCTCTGGACGCGCTCTTCCCAGATGCATCAGTGCGGCCTCACTTTATACAACGGTGGGATTCTGTCCCAACCCACACCTTAAGACGACATACAAAATAGTGGTGCACAGCTGTGGTCAACCTGATACACGTGCAGTGATGGGAACACCAATGATGAATCAACGCCACCCGTCGGGACGTCGCTGCTTCCAAGCGACCCTAAGCCGACAGAATCGCTGATACGGGACGGTGTCCGCAATCCCACACACGTCGGCACACCGCAGCCTCCAGATCTGTACAATGTATAGTGATTCAACAGTCTCAAGCGTAAAAACAAGTCTCTCCCGAAAAGCAACAGCAGTGCTTCGGCTCGGCCACTACTTCCGACGATCAAACGCGGCTCAGTCACGCCCGGCGCTGCTGGCATTAGTCAACGTGTCTACAAGGCTTCAAATCGGGACCCTCATGCACACCACCGACAATAACTCGAGAACTGCCCTGGTGCAATGCACAGTTATCCAGACCCATGGCAGTATATCCGTGGAGTATAGCGCTGCACGAATCATCGTGATGCAGCCCTTCTTGAATTTGGAATGGTTGGTGGTGTCAGTCCGCTACGCGATGTAGACACATTGGGGTATACAGCCAGGGCCGAAAACAGGACAGACGGTGTCAATCATCCAATGTTCGGGACTAGCAAGACGTGCTTCGTTTAAGTGTGCTGTGTCCTAATGAATCCTCGGAAACGTGGCCAAGTGCGTCGATTGC